>JAWNPN010000060.1:0-53063 GCA_035047485.1 Drosophila peninsularis | reverse complement strand
GAAATCGAAAACAAGAAACGAAAAGAAACAAGTAAGTTAAATCAAGTAAATTGTAAATGTTAAGTATTAAATAACTCAATATGTAAATTTATATTTAAAAATATATAGATCAGATATAGAGATATTTCATCGTCAGCATGGCCAAATTTTAGCAAGTCAATAAGTATAGAGTACGGTTATTAACTATCGGTAACTAACAACAGTGACGTCGATAACTGGCGATGGAATCGAAAACAAGGAACGAGACAAAAAAGAGGTAGAGTTTGTATTTCTAAGTGAAGACGAAAAGAAGTAAGTTAAATCAAGTATATTGTAACTGTTAAATAATCATATTGTAAAATTATTTTTAAGAATATATGAATCAGTTATAGAGATATTTCATTGTCAGCATGGCCAAATTTTAGCAAGTCAATAAGTATAGATCACAGTTGTTAAATACCGACAATTAACAACAGTGACGTCGTTAATTGGCGATGAAATCGAAAACAAGAAATGAAAAGAAACAAGTAAGTTAAATCAAAAAAAATTTATTTAAAAATATATAATAATATAGAGATATTTCATCGTAAGCATGGCCAAATTTTAGCAAGTCAATAAGTATAGAGTACGGTTATTAACTATCGGTAACTAACAACAGTGACGTCGATAACTGGCGATGAAATCGAAAACAAGGAACGAGACAAAAAAGAGGTAGAGTTTGTATTTCTAAGTGAAGACGAAAATAAGTAAATTAAATCAAGTAAATTGTAAATGTTAAATAATTATATTGTAAAATTATTTTTAAGAATATATGAATCAGTTATAGAGCTATTTCATTGTGAGCATGGCCAAATTTTAGCAAGTCAATAAGTATAGAGAACAGTTGTTAACTATCTGCAACTAACAACAGTGACGTCGATAACTGGCGATGAAATCGAAAACAAGAAACGAGACAAAAAAGAGGTAGAGTTTGTATTTCTAAGTGAAGACGAAAAGAAGTAAGTTAAATCAAGTAAATTGTAACTGTTAAATAATCATATTGTAAAATTATTTTTAAGAATATATGAATCAGTTATAGAGATATTTCATTGTCAGCATGGCCAAATTTTAGCAAGTCAATAAGTATAGAGCACAGTTGTTAACTATCGGCAACTAACAACAGTGACGTCGATAACTGGCGATGAAATCGAAAACAAGGAACGAGACAAAAAAGAGGTAGAGTTTGTATTTCTAAGTGAAGACGAAAAGAAGTAAGTTAAATCAAGTAAATTGTAACTGTTAAAATAATCATATTGTAAAATTATTTTTAAGAATATATGAATCAGTTATAGAGATATTTCATTGTCAGCATGGCCAAATTTTAGCAAGTCAATAACTATAGATCACAGTTGTTAAATACCGACAATTAACAACAGTGACGTCGTTAATTGGCGATGAAATCGAAAACAAGGAACGAGAAAGAAAAAAGAGGTAGAGTTTGTATTTGTCAGTGAAGACGAAAATAAGTAAATTAAATCAAGTAAATTGTAAATGTTAAATAATTATATTGTAAAATTATTTTTAAGAATATATAAATCAGATATAGAGCTATTTCATTGTGAGCATGGCCAAATTTTAGCAAGTCAATAAGTATAGAGAACAGTTGTTAACTATCTGCAACTAACAACAGTGACGTCGATAACTGGCGATGAAATCGAAAACAAGGAACGAGACAAAAAAGAGGTAGAGTTTGTATTTCTAAGTGAAGACGAAAAGAAGTAAGTTAAATCAAGTAAATTGTAACTGTTAAATAATCATATTGTAAAATTATTTTTAAGAATATATGAATCAGTTATAGAGATATTTCATTGTCAGCATGGCCAAATTTTAGCAAGTCAATAAGTATAGAGCACAGTTGTTAACTATCTGCAACTAACAACAGTGACGTCGATAACTGGCGATGAAATCGAAAACAAGGAACGAGACAAAAAAGAGGTAGAGTTTGTATTTCTAAGTGAAGACGAAAAGAAGTAAGTTAAATCAAGTAAATTGTAACTGTTAAATAATCATATTGTAAAATTATTTTTAAGAATATATGAATCAGTTATAGAGATATTTCATTGTCAGCATGGCCAAATTTTAGCAAGTCAATAAGTATAGATCACAGTTGTTAAATACCGACAATTAACAACAGTGACGTCGTTAATTGGCGATGAAATCGAAAACAAGAAACGAAAAGAAACAAGTAAGTTAAATCAAGTAAATTGTAAATGTTAAGTATTAAATAACTCAATATGTAAATTTATATTTAAAAATATATAGATTAGATATAGAGATATTTCATCGTCAGCATGGCCAAATTTTAGCAAGTCAATAAGTATAGATCACAGTTGTTAAATACCGACAATTAACAACAGTGACGTCGTTAATTGGCGATGAAATCGAAAACAAGAAACGAAAAGAAACAAGTAAGTTAAATCAAGTAAATTGTAAATGTTAAGTATTAAATAACTCAATATGTAAATTTATATTTAAAAATATATAGATCAGATATAGAGATATTTCATCGTCAGCATGGCCAAATTTTAGCAAGTCAATAAGTATAGAGTACGGTTATTAACTATCGGCAACTAACAACAGTGACGTCGATAACTGGCGATGGAATCGAAATCAAGGAACGAGAAAAAAAAGAGGTAGAGTTTTTATTTCTAAGTGAAGACGAAAAGAAGTAAATTAAATCAAGTATATTGTAACTGTTAAATAATCATAGTAGGCTTCTTCTTATAGATCTTCCGTCACTAATAACCCGTAGAACAGTCTTGGGTATTGCTTTTCTACATAATTTGATTAGTGGTAATACTGATTCGCCTGCTCTTTTAAAGCAAATTAATTTTGTAGTACCTTCTCGTATTTCCCGTCACTTTCGTCCTCTATATTTACCTATATGTACATCTGATTACTCCTTGCATAATGCGTTTCGGGTCTTATGTACTACCTATAATAAATATTTTTATGTATTTGCTTCAGAACTCTCTCTTTCTTTAATAAAATCCTTGCTTTCAGCTTACCTCAGAGAAATCACATACAGCGCCCAAGAGTAAGAATGCACAGGAATTGGTAATTCTCCCTACTTGTGTTGTGTTTTCTCATTTCAGTAAAATATATAAATATACGTTCTTCTTCTTCCTGTTTTTATGGTTAAGCTATGTTTGTAGATTAATTTTTAAACTAAATATTTTTAAATTCTTCACTCCCTATGTTTCATAGTTCAATGTTATCACTAACCATATTTGGCTGTGATTCGGGGCATAGCTCGCCGGCATGGCAAATAAAACACCCCCAGCGGGTGGTGATATCATTGATAAAATTTTGTTAATTTTAGGCTTTTACTTTAATTACTTATTAGTGACACTCGTTTTGTCAACTATAATAAACAAAATAAATAAAATAAATTTCATTGTCAGCATGGCCAAATTTTAGCAAGTCAATAAGTATAGAGTACGGTTGTTAACTATCGGAAACTAACAACAGTGACGTCGCTAATTGGTGATGGAATCGAAATCAAGGGACGAGAAAGAAACAAGTAAGAATGCTCTAGTCGAGACGGCTCGACTAGGAGATACCCTGAGCCCTGCGAAGTGCCGATACTTCAAATATTCTATGCTTAGTTAACATATACATATATTGCAAGCAACACATACACACACACAAACGCACGCTCAAGCACACGCTCTGCCAACTGCGCAGTTGACGTAGCGACTGCGCTTGGGCTGCACGAGGCTTATGTTGCGGAAATTAAATGTTTAATAACTTTTTTTCTAGCAGGACTTTTTTATTCAAACTATCAGAGCATGATTATGTTATTCATATGTGTGTATGTGCCGAAGCACAAGGCTCTAGTATTTGAAATACGTTTTTTGCAAATTTTGGACGAAGGGGGCGTGGCATCCAAAAACCAAAAATTACAAAATGTCTGTATTCGCAATAACCATCTCTTCAGGACTCTAGCTCTTACGGTACGTAAAAGAGACGAAAAGTTATCGAAATTTATCGATAAAAAGAGAACGGGAAGAGTTATCGAATTTTTGAAAAAAACTCGTGTAGCGTATGGTATCCAGGAGTATATGTGTCAAATTTCAGCTCTCTAGCTTCTGTGCTTTACGAGATCGCTGCGTTCACACAGACGGACGGACGGACAGACGGACAGACGGACAGGGCTATATCAACTCAGCTCATCGAGCTGATCAAGAATATATATACTTTGTATGGTCTGCGACGTCTCCTTCTGCCTGTTATATACATTTTCACAAAAACATTGTACCCTGATTTCCCATTTTCAATGGGCTCAGGGTATAAAAAAAACCAGAAAAACCGACTGTGCTTGGGCTGCAAGAGGCTTATGTTGTGGAAATTAAATGTTAAATAACTTTTCTTTTCTAGAAGGACTTTTTTATTCAAACTTTCAGGGCATGATTATGTTATTCATATGTGTGTATGTGCCGAAGCACAAGTCTCTAGTATTTGAAATGCGTTTTTTGCAAATTTAGGGCGAAGGGGATGTGGCATCCAAAATCCAAAAATTACAAAATGTCTGTATTCACAACAGGAATCTACATAGTGAATTTCATGTCTCTAGCTCTTACGGTACGTAAAAGAGACGAAAAGTTATCGAAATTTATCGATAAAAAGAGAACGGGAAGAGTTATCGAATTTGTGAAAAAACTCGTATAGCGTATGGTATTCAGGAGTATACATGTCAAATTTCAGCTCTCTAGCTTCTGTGGTTTACGAGATCGCTGCGTTCACACAGATAGAGGCTTTTGTATTGTCGGCATGGTCAAATTGCTGCAATTTATAAAGGAACCAGTTATGGAGCACAGTTGTTAACCATCGACAATTAACAACAGTGGCATCGATAACTGGCGATGGAATGGAAAACTAGGGATAAGAAAGAAAAAAGAGATACAGTTTGTAATTATAAGTGAAGACTAAGAGAAGTAAGTTATTTCAAGTAAATTGTAAATGTTAAATATTATAATCATAACCTAAAATTTTTGTTAAAGAAAATATAAGTCAGAGCGCTATTTCATTGTCGGCATGGTCAAATTGCAGCAACTTAAAAAAAACCAGATATGGAGCACAGTAGTTAACCATCGACAATTAACAACGGTGGCATCGATAACCAGTGATGGAAGGGAATACAAGGGATAAGATAGAAAAAGAGACAGTTTTTAATTTTAAGTTAAGACGAAAGTAAATTACATCAAGTAAATATTAAATAATCATAATGTAAAATTTTGTAAAAGAAAATATACGTCAGATAGAGGCTATTTTATGGTCAGCATAGTTAAATTGTTGCAATTTAAAAAGGAGCCAGATATGGAGCACAGTTGTTAACCATCGACTATAAACAACAGTGACATCCATAACTGGCGATGGCATGGAAAACAAGTGATGAGAAAGAAACAAGTAAGAATGCTCTAGTCGAGACAGCTCGACTAGGAGATACTTCAAATATTCTATGCTTAGTTTACATACACATATATTGCAAGCAACACATACACACACACAGACGCACGCTCAAGCACACGCTCTGACGTAGCGACTGCGCTTGGGCTGCAAGACGCCTACGCTATGGGAAATTAAATGTTTAATAACTTTTTTTCTAGCAGGACTTTTTTATTTCAACTTTCAGGGCATGATTATGTTATTCATATGTGCTCGAAAAAATATAATAATTTAGAAATTATAAAAATAATAAAAATGCAATGCATTTTATACTTACCGTATTTTATATACTGGGCATTCATAAACATTCTTTGTATCCTGTTTGTCTTGTGTAACAGCTTTAATATAAATAACAGGCATGGAAGGAAATAATTCTTTGTTTAGGGCATCTGCTATTGTGCCCAATTTCATGTCCCACCGAGCGCCTTCCATAAACAACCCATTTACATAAGCGCCTTCTCTAGGTGCAGAACTATTTGGAATGTGTTTATTAAAATCTTTATCAGACTAGTTTAAGTAGTAAAATGCTTACGTGAATTCCTCCTTGAACTTTTTAGTAACATCGCAGTTAAGACACATCCGATCAAGCGGCCATTCATTTTTACGTGCTGTTTGCTGCATAATTGCAGTGAGTAAAGACTGCGGATTGAAAAATCCAGCTAACCAAATAGATGAAGGTAATTTAAAATCAGAAACCCAACTCTCCAACTCTCGAAGCCGTTGTATAAGGTCCCCAAACCATGACTGAAGAGGTAGAAGACTTGGATAGGCGAGCTTAGTCCACTGCTCAGGCACTTGATCCATGTAGAGACATAACATAAGGTCTTCCATAATGGATGATATTGTAAGTTCCCCTTTGAGACCCAAATCAAGTTCGTTAAGTGACCGTCTAAGTTCAGACATAAGAATATTCATCCGTTCACATTCTTGGAACGCCACTATTATATATGGATTACGATCTTCTACACGTCCCATAAGTTCTACAATATTAAAAGGTGTGGGAACTTTATCTAGTAGGTCCTCAATAACACCCTTAATAATATCCTCCTGTGAAACAGACTCACCACCTGAGCCTGCGCCGCTTGACATTCGAGGTTGTAATTCAAATACTATTCTGAATAGTCGCTCTGAAACTGTTGTAAGAAATCCAATCTCTGCGTTTAAATTTAAACCATAAAGTGCAGGACTTTCTGATGGCAAATTTTCATCGATATACAGATGATATCCTGCGTATTTCAGAATTCCTGGAGCTGGAAAGCCGGGGCAGAATTCTAGATCACCATCGATAAGCTCTGGTTGCATAAATTCTTCAAGATAGGTGCGGCACAATCGTCGGTCCCAATCATCTGTGATATGTCCACCGTACATGATCTCCCCAAACAAATAACGTAAATCTTCCCAAGGAACACGAGTGTTAGCTTCTAAATAATTAAACAGAACATACACAGAAATTGTGAGATCACCCACATTAAACGGATACGATCTATTCCATCCTTGTGGTCCGAACTTACGACGTTCCGCTACGACAGCATGAAAATAGCACAGTGAAAAAAGAATAGCTTTAAATTCTGTTTCCTTAGAGCACATCTCTAGAGTTTCATCAGTAAAATTATCCAAAGCTTTATGTATATTAGCCATCATTCCTGTAGGTGGTTCATTAGTAATTTTAATGGCAGATTCGAGTATTCCTTGAGGCAAAATGTGATTCATTGGATCCCCTGCAGGTTCAGCACTCAAAAAAAGTCTATACTTCGGATTTACATTGATAAGGGATGCTTCAATTTTCTTTTCAAGACTGGCAAGCCAGCGGGCAACAAGGTGAATATTTTGTAGAATTACCCAATGACCTTGTTGTGAAGCTATCTCAATAGCTTTTTCAGCAATAATTTCTTGACCTTGGCCTAATGATACACTATGAAAGTTCTCATGATCAAAGCTAAAACCCAATACTTTGCCAATTTTTTCAACATCTTTAAGTGGGTCAACACCAGGGGAGAGGACAAAGAATATATGAGTTTCAGGACTTGACTCCTTAAAGGTTTTTGAGAATTCTATCGACCGTGCATCAATATATTTTGAGCCTAATTTCTCATCAATGAAACCTTTCATAGCATATGACATTCGATCTGGACGTATACACCGCATTATACATAACCTTTGAATAGATGATTTTGTTTTCCATTCCCCTGGTAATTTTTCATTCTCAGGGCATTCTGAATCAATAAATTTCATCCAGCGTTTATGCGATGTTTCAATATCTTTTTCAAGCCCTTTAAAAGCTGGTAAGTTATTTAATGCACGAATACCACCCCACCCAGTATGACTAAGCCAAGAAAAATTTGAAGTTTGATTGGCCATATAAGGAAATCGGAGGAGAAAATCAAGTTCAGTTGTGTCAACTTCACCCATATTTACCAATATTTGCAAACACATTTGGGTAAGAAATATTAGTTTGTCTTGCTCAAAAAGACCTCGAGATGTGTAAATAAAGCAGCTGTATGTAATTGATTCCATTAGATTGTCAACCCGATCCTTCAGTTTTTCAGCGGGAGTAGAGTTAATCATAGCATTATTAAAGACCACTGTGAACGCTTTTAATGAGAACTGATAGATTGGATTTATTTTAAATAAGTCATTCAGTATAAAATATATAATAGAAGCTCGCTCGGCAGCAGGTCTGTATGCTTCTCTAGCTGTGTCAATTTGAACACCTGTAATTTTTGCCTCAGCAACTTTTATTTCAATTTCGTCAGCCGTTTTTTTTGTTTTTTCAAGATTCATTACCAAGGTTATATCTTCAAGAACATTATCACCAGCGGAAGACAATCGGGCCAATAGATCATCCTCTAATAGTTTTAAAGTAATTTTAAAATGATTTTGTTGTTGAGTTAGACGAGTTCGCATAGATTCTAAGTCAGGTCTTTCAACTTTCACTACTTCAGCCAATAGTTGATCCTCTAATCCATCACGAGTAACTGTAAAATTTATAAGTGTAGTTTGTGCTTGCATTTCAGGCTTATAATGAGGGTTAGCTAACTTTGTATGCAAGATCAAGCGGAAATTGGGATTAAAGTCTATTTCACGGTCCCCAATCTTTAAAATAGTGCCCTTTTTAATAAGCATACGACCGAGTAGCGGATTCAAAACAGCGTCAACATTTTCTCCAATGTTTTCAATTAAGAGTACGTTTCCATTGCTAACCGCCTTTTCCACTAAGTCAAGATAGCCTCGTTGGGTAAGTCGTAACACAACGAGAGATGATCCATATTTCGACTTAACCCACTTTATGCCCTGCCTACAGAAAACATTAGTTTAAATTTTACTTAAAAATTGTATACTCACAGTTGAGGATCAATCATAAGAGGATATCGCTGAGATTGAACCAAAATGGCAGCATTTTCCGCAGACATACGATCACTTGGTAACCCTTGATTGTTCCATTCAGCAATTTGTGCATCGTCACAAATCATTTCAAATGGGTCAATTCCTTCGGTTGAAGGTATTGGAGGCTTAACAAAAAAAAAAAAAAAAAAAAAAATTATATATAAAATATGTCTTTTTTTTAATAAAATTATTTATATATACATATATATATTTAATATGGATATTAATTGTTAATATATATAAATAAATAGTAAATATTACCTACTCGAGCACTATCTAAAGTAAAGTAGTAACTAAAAAAGTCAATCGCAATAGCGATAAATAAATATTTAATTTCCCATAACAGACATAATGCAGCCCAAGCAGAGCGTGTGCTTGTTCGTGAGGGTGCGTGCATATATGTGTTGCTTGTAATACATGTATATGTAAACAAAAAATATAATATTAAATAAAGCTCTCCAACCTAATCATCGTAAACGAACAATTTGTCATAATCTAACTTGGAGAAAAATCCGAAGCGACTGGATCCCAACATCTGCAACATCGCGGGAGCATTACCTGGATCCCAACGGTAATTGCTCCCGTGATGTTGCAGTCACGGGAGCATTACCGCACTTCTTAAAATAACTGGCGCCTAACAAGAGGCCTAAAACCCAAGCAGTTTAGACATTTACACATGTAAGTTTTACAAGAAACTCAAATAAAAAGTTAAGGAACTTTTTTAATGCCTAAAAAAAACATAGGAGTGCTCTAGTTGAGACAGCTCGACTAGGGTATACCCTGAGCCCTGCGAAGTGCCGATACTTCAAATATTCTATTCTTGTTTCAAATACATATATTGCAAGCAACACATACACACACCCAGACGCACGCTCAAGCACAAGCTCTGCCAACTGCGCAGTTGACGTAGTGACTGCGCTTGGGCTGTAAGATGAGAAGAGAAGAAAAGTTATGTATGGTATTCACGAGTATACATGTCAAATTACAGCTCTCTAGCTTCTGTGGTTTACGAGATCGCTGCGTTCACACAGACGGACGGACGGATGGACGGACGGACGGACAGATGGTGTAATGGTCGAAGTTTTGCAATAGTCGCCTCATTTTGTCTATAAACCAATTCGAAAAGAAAAAAGTAAGCCCTGTGAAGTGCCGATACTTAAAATATTCTATGCTTAGTTTACATACACATATATTGCATGCAATAAATACACACACACACAGACGCACGGTTAAGCACACGCTCTGCCAACTGCGCAGTTGACGTAGCGACTGCGCTTGGGCTACAAGACGCCTACGCTATGGGAAATTAAATGTTTAATAACTTTTTTTCTAGAAGGACTTTTTGATTCAAACTTTTAGGGCATGATTATGTTATTATGTGTGTGTATGTGCCGAAGCACAAGTCTCTACTATTTGAAATGCGTTTAAGGGCAAATTTAGGGCGAAGGGGGCGTGGCATCCCAAATCCAAAAATTACAAAATGTCTCTATTCACAACAGGAATCTACATAGTGAATTTCAGTTAGTTTACATATACAAATATTGCAAGCAACACATACACACACACAGACGCACGCTCAAGCACACGCTCTGAATGGAGATAAAATAGAAATTAAAAAAAATGAAAATAACTTAAAATGACAAAATAAAATAAGTCCACTTTTCTTGAAATTTCATAATCATATACTTACATCTAAATCTAAATCATCTTTTAAGAAGTTTTAATTTTTTTTTTTTAGAATGTAGAGCCACTTATTTGTATTAAGGAATGAGCTTTTATTAAAGAAGAATGTTTGGATTGTGAAAAAACGAAAAATTTCTGGTCTTAGACAATTAATGTTGAAAATGCGTCGGTAAGAGACAACGATAGGGTCAATGTAATGGGGTAGAAAATTGGTGTGTTTCGCTTTGGTGGTTTCCGAAACGAAAGAAACCAGGAAACCATGGTAGGGAGGGGCGAGAATACCTGTGCCAACTTCCATCTTTGGCACGGGTGTTAGTGTACTGGTTTTCTTGACCAAGTGTTGTGCCAGTCTTCCCTTGTGTTGGCTTTTGTTGTGTCCCCATACAACCAATCTCAGGGATCTTAAAAAAAATATAAAGTTTATTTACATCGGCCGTGAGGTAGCTAAGAACTCCCCCACTCCCGAAGCTACGGAACCAGAAGATCCCGTTCAGCTACCTCAGGACCGCAGGAAGGTACCACGGCTCCCCTTTAACTTTGCCGCAATGTGCGAAGGAGCCGGAACTTTCCGTACAGAGTCATTCTTACCCAATGGCACAAGTACACAAATGGATAAATTTGTTACATTAATTTTTGAGGCCCAACGCACTGGAAGTCGGTAGCCCAACCGGCAGTAAGCTTTTAGCGTCCCAATTTGTTTTAATGTTCTAACAGTTACGAAGTCTTGTCTCTTCTTGTAGGAGAAAGAGTCTACTTGTTAGAACACCCATTTTGGTGATTGTTAATAAGCTCAAAGTCCAGATTGCTGAAATAGGTTGGACCTGGTTGGTCGGCCTATCGCAACTGTGACTGAGGAGCTCCATCAATTCTTTGTGGGATCTACGAAGCTGTAAGATTCGAGCTGAATCTCAGACCGAGAAATCTCTTAGAATGAAATAAATGCAATATTAACTCATAATAACATCTAGTCATCATTATTTTGCTCGTTTGTCTTCGTATGGTTGTTATTTAACTCCGATTTCTATTTTTATTGTGTTTTGTGAGATTGTCGGATACAATTCCAGAATATGACATATTCCAGCGCGGATATCATACTGATTGTACTCCTGATATTTATGCTGAGCCAAAGGATAGTGATCGTAGTACAATTTCAACGCATACCTGTCTGTCTGTGTTGTCTTGATATGTTGTCTGGCAGAGGTACTAGATATTAGGAGTGTTGTCTGGAACTGGCGTATATGCTGCATTGGCTTATCCGAGCAATGCTATTGTACCCCTTGTAGACACAATTTTCATAAGCCATGTTTGGATCAGTGGCTAGCAAATAAACCGGAATGTCCAGAATGTCAAACGGCATTGGACCCGAGGCAAATTAAGTTGGTCATTGGCAATTGTTCGCCGGACTTTTGCTCTCAGTAAATTTACTCACAATTATAATGCCAAACTGGCACCTCAATTTCTGAAGTGTAGAGTAAAAAGAAACTGGGGAATTGTTTTTATCTATTAGAAGATTTGCAAGGTAGAGAGATAGGTACTTTTCATGCCAAAGACATCAGGCAATAGACCGCCGAACATATTCCCGCTAATATTCCGTCTAACGGAAAAAAAAAATTTTTTTTTTTAAATCAAAATGCCCATTTTACGAAGTCCTCAAGATAGGCAAGCCGTGGAGAACCCGGTTAGTTTGTGTAACATTTGTAACTAAGGGATGAGCAATACCCAGCAATGCTATTGTACCCCGTGTAAACACAATTTTCATAAGCATGTTTTGGATCAGTGGCTAGCAAATAAACTGGAATGTCCAGAATGTCATACGGCATTGGACCCGAGGCAAATTAAGTTGGTCATTGGCAATTGTTCGCCGGACCCAAAATCAGGTGCAGCTTCAGCAGTTCCAGGGGGTTCGCGTATGGTAACGCGCAATTTAGCCAAAACATTGCCGGAAGTCTAACCGGAGGCGATAATAAATCCTCCGGAACGATCGCTCGATGGCAGCGAGGTTCTTATATCCGGATTAGACGTCGGTAATAGTTCTGTCCGAAACGTAGCTCCTCCTCCAAGAGGCGTTAACACTCGCCGGCGCGGTCGGCCTAATCGAAACGGTCTTATTCGGCAAGAGCCAGGCGTTGATTATACTGTTATTCAGCAAATGATTGAACAATCGGTCACTCGCATGATGTCGGCTCTCCGCCTTGAGACGCGCCCCAGCTCAAGTGAACAACTTCCGTTTGTTCCCACTCCTATGGCATACTCGCCAGGAAGCTCGTCTGCTCTAAGCAGAAAAACCGCTGACACCATGCAAAAATGGAATCTCCATTTTGATGGGTCCTCTGCAGGACTGGGAGTTGAAGAGTTTATTTATCGCGTTCGAGTTCTCACTGATGGAACTCTAGATAGTGACTTTATGGGGCTTTGCAAACATTTGCACATTCTATTCTCTGGGAAAGTCCGAGATTGGTTTTGGAGGCACCATAAATATGTCGATCGAATTATCTGGAATGACTTTTGTGATGCACTTCGACAGCAATATAATGATTATCGCTCAGAATTTATGTGTAAGGAGTTAGTGCGAGCTAGAAAACAATGAGTGGGGAAATCGTTTGTTTCCTTTCATGATTCTGTGGCCGCATTAATTGACAAATTTGGTCTTAAAATCGGCGAAGAAGACTTAGTAGAAATTCTGCAAAATAACTTGTTGCGCAGATTGGTGCAAATGAGCGAAAACCTAACAAATGACCTTACCAGTCGATCAGATAATTATCTTCGACCCAAGCCTGGTGCTGTTCGTCGCCAAATTCATGAAATCGAGTTAGAAGAATTGCAGCGATGCAAAAGTCAACTGCCAATCTGACGTGCTGGAATTGTGAGGAAAAGGGATATATTTGGAAAAATTGCCTGCAGGAACGCAGAATCTTTTGTTACGGTTGTGGCACACCACAGGTGACAAGCCTCAGTGCAAAATTTGCATACGTCGGGTGTCGGAAAACCAGCAGAAGGGAGCATCCCCCAAAAATCGGATGCCCCCGAATTAATAAATCTAATACAAATAATTGTTCAATCATTGCCATTGTCGAACGACACTATTACGAGGAATTATGATCTCCGATTTCTCCCATATAACGAGAAAGTTTCTAAATACTTAGAAATTAGGAAACGAATTTTCAATGAGGAAAAACCAGTTAAGAATAAGCGTAGAGTAAGATTGAAAAATTATTATGCAAACGTTAAACATAGTCGTAGGCTAATTATATCGAATATCTTTAGTAACCAGAAAGATATGCGCAGTTATGCGAAAGTATCCTTTCTGAATTTTAAAGAATTAGGTATTTTAGATACAGGCGCAAATATCAGTTGCCTTGGCTCGACGCTAGCACAAAATGACTTTTCGAAGAGTCCTCACTTCAAGTCGTTAAAATCCTTGGCACAAACTGCCGCCGGTGAAAATCACTCGGTTCTTAATGTGGTTATGCGTTATAAATCAATATCAAAACCCATGAAGCTGTATGTTATCCCCTCTATCAAGCAGAATTTGATTCTAGGTCATGACTTTTGGAGAACATTTTCACTGACTCCAAATGTTTTATCAGTGCGGTAGAGGCCGAGAATGAGAAGGTTGACGAAGATTAGCTAGGAAGATATCCTTTAACTAATGTTCAGCTACAACAACTGACTGCCATTAAGTAGTTGTTTCCCAATGCGGCAGAAAAGTTATGTCACACTCCACTTATCAAACATCACATCGACGTTGGAGAGGCAACACCAGCTAAGCAACGTTTTTACCCGGTTAGCCCAGCAGTCGAACAGTTGTTGTACAATGAAATCGATCGTATGCTCAGCCTCGGGGTTATAGAACCCTCAACAAGTGCGTGGAGTTCGCTTATGAGACTAGTGGTGAAACCAAACAAAGTTCGTCTTTGTTTGGATGCCCGAAAGCTTAACGCCGTCACCAAGATCCATTGCCGAGTATTGATGGAATCTTTTCGAGACTGCCAAAAGCTAACATCATTTTGAAACTGGATCTAAAAGATGCCTATTGGCAAATCGAAAATCAGATGACTTAAAGCCCCTTACAGCGTTCACCGTACCTGGAAGTCCCTTGTATCAATTCAAGGTCATGCCTTTTGGTCTGTGTAACGCTCCGTCAACAATGTGTAGATTAATTGATGAAATTATACCCCCTGACTTACGTCACTGTATCTTTGGGTATTTAGATGATTTATGCATTGTGTCGGAAGATTTTAATTCTCATATCTCCGTATTGATAAGAATAGCAGAGCAATTTAGGAGAGCCAATGTCACATTAAATATAGAGAAAAGTCACTTTGCAGTCACGAAAGTTAACTATCTAGGTTATGTAATTGACAAGAAAGGCATATGCACAGATCCTGACAAAATCGCTTGTATACAAAACTGGCCACCTCCGAAAAACTTAAAACAAGTAAGACGTTTTTTAGGTGTATGTGGATGGTATCGCCGTTTTATAAATAATTTTTCGGATTTAGCTTGCCCAATAACAGAAGTTCTATCATCGAAAAAAAAGTTTAGCTGGAGTCCAGAAGCACAATGTGCAATGGAAAAATTGAAGACAGCGTTAACAACGTCCCCAGTCTTACAAAATCCTAACTTTAATAAGAAATTCTTCTTGCATTGTGATGCTGGTGATTTTAGAATTGGGGCCGTTTTAGTACAGCTCTCCGAAGAAAATGAAGAAAAACATTCATGTTAGCATTCATGTCCAAAAAACTCAGCCGATCGCAGCGCAACTATAGCGTTACCGAGCGTGAATGCCTTGCAGTTATTCTCGCCATAGAAAAGTTTCGCTGCTACCTGGAGCTTCAGGAGTTTGAAGTCATTACTGACCACTCCAGTCTTCTATGGTTAATGAGACAGCAGAACGTTTCGGGACGATTAGCTAGGTGGATATTCCGCTTGCAACAATACAAATTCACTATGTCGCATCGCAAAGGAAAAGACCATATTCTGCCCGATGCTTTATCTCGATTGCTTGAGAATGAGATTGCATCGTTAGATATGAGTCCCATAATAAATTTAGATTCAGAGGCATTTCAGGCCGAAGATTATAACCAATTAAAAGTTAATTTAGAGCGAAATAGTGCCCGATTTCCGGATTTAAAGATAATTGACCACAAAATCTATATTCGAACTGAACACTCTACTGGAGATGAAGTACAGGATATGTTTCTGTGGAAACTATGGGTGCCCGAACAACTGAAAAGCGAGGTGTTAAAGGAAGCCCATGAAGCTCCTCACACTCGGGTATACAAAAAACCTATTTTGGCCTGGATTAGCAATGGATGTCCGAGAATATATAAAAAAATTTCTCTCTGCAAACAATCCAAAGCCCCAAATTATACTATCCGTCCTCCAATGGGAGCGCAAAAAATTGAAAATTGACTATTGATCGTTTTGGACCATTTCAGTAAATTTCATTGGCTTTGGCCTTTGAAAAAATTCACGTCTTCTGTGATCCAAACCTTTCTCTTAAAACATATTTTCCCATGCTTGGGCGTGCCAGAGACGATAGTGAGCGATAATGGACCGCAGTTTAAGGCCAACGAGTTCAATGTTCTTTTAACAGAGCTAGGAATACGCCATATGTAATGGTCGGCTAGTAGTAAACAGCAAAGAGATTGTTACAGCGCAAAGCGAGGCTGACGAATTTGTCACCTGCGCTGTAACGGGGAGACCAAATGAGATAAGAAAAAAAAAAAAAAAAAACAAGTAAGAATGCTCTAGTCGAGACGGCTCGACTAGGAGATACCCTGAGCCCTGCGAAGTGCCGATACTTTAAATATTCTATGCTTAGTTTACATATACATATATTGCAAGCCACACATACACACACACAGACGCACGCTCAAGCACACGCTCTGCCAACTGCGCAGTTGACGTAGCGACAGCGCTTGGGCTGCAAGACGCCTACGCTATGGGAAATTAAATATTTAATAACTTTTTTTCTAGCAGGACTTTTTGATTCAAACTTTCAGGGCATGATTATGTTATTCATATGTGTGTATGTGCCGAAGCACAAGTCTCTAGTATTTGAAATGCGTTTTTTGCAAATTTAGGGCGAAGGGGGCGTGGCATCCAAAAACCGAAAATTACAAAATGTCTTCATTCACAACAGGAATCTACATAGTGAATTTCAGGTCTCTAGCTCTTACGGTACGTAAAAGAGACGAAAAGTTATCGAAATTTATCGATAAAAAGAGAACGGGAAGAGTTATTGAATTTGTGAAAAAACTCGTATAGCGTATGGTATTCAGGAGTATACATGTCAAATTTCAGCTCTCTAGCTTCTGTGGTTTACGAGATCGCTGCGTTCACACAGACGGACGGACGGACGGACAGACGGACAGGGCTATTTCAACTCAGCTCATCGAGCTGATCAAGAATATATATACTTTGTATGGTCTGCGACGTCTCCTTCTGCCTGTTACATACATTTTCACAAAAACATTATACCCTGATTTCCCATTTTCAATGGGCTCAGGGTATAAAAATAGAAAGTAAGAGAGCAAAATAGGAAAAAATTATATATTTAAAATTAATATATATAAAAAACAAGTAAGAATGCTCTAGTCGAGACGGCTCGACTAGGAGATACCCTGAGCCCTGCGAAGTGCCGATACTTCAAATATTCTTTGGTTAGTTTAAATATATACATATATTGCAAGCAACACATATACACACACAGAAGCACGCTCAAGCACAAAAACATTGTACCCTGATTTCCCATTTTCAATGGGCTCAGGGTATAAAAAAAAAAAAACAGAAAAACCGACTGTGCTTGGGCTGCAAGATGCTTATGTTGTGGAAATTAAATGTTTAATAACTTTTTTTCTAGAAGGACTTTTTTATTCAAACTTTCAGGGCATGATTATGTTATTCATATGTGTGTATGTGCCTAAGTCTCTAGTATTTGAAATGCGTTTTTTGCAAATTTAGAGCGAAGGGGGCGTGGCATCCAAAATCCAAAAATTACAAAATGTCTGTATTCACAACAGGCATCTACACAGTAAATTTCTTGTCTCTAGCTCTTAAGGTACGTAAAAGAGAACGGGAAGAGTTATCGAATTTTTGAAAAAAAACTCGTATAGCGTATGGTATTCAGGAGTATATGTGTCAAATTTCAGCTCTCTAGCTTCTGTGGTTTACGAGATCGCTGCGTTCACACAGACGGACGGATGGACGGACGGACGGACGGACAGACGGACGGACGGACGGACAGACGGACAGGGCTATTTCAACTCAGCTCATCGAGCTGATCAAGAATATATATACTTTGTATGGTCTGCGACGTCTCCTTCTGCCTGTTACATACATTTTCACAAAAACATTATACCCTGATTTCCCATTTTCAATGGGCTCAGGGTATAAAAAAAAACAAGTAAGAATGCTCTAGTCGAGACGGCTCGACTAGGAGATACCCTGAGATTTGTGAAGTGCCGATACTTCAAATATTCTATGCTTAGTTTACATATACATATATTGCAAGCAACACATATACACACACAGAAGCACGCTCAAGCACAAAAACATTGTACCCTGATTTCCCATTTTCAATGGGCTCAGGGTATAAAAAAAAAACAGAAAAACCGACTGTGCTTGGGCTGCAAGAGGCTTATGTTGTGGAAATTAAATGTTTAATAACTTTTTTTCTAGAAGGACTTTTTTATTCAAACTTTCAGGGCATGATTATGTTATTCATATGTGTGTATGTGCTGAAGCACAAGGCTCTAGTATTTGAAATACGTTTTTTGCAAATTTTGGACGAAGGGGGCGTGGCATCCAAAAACCAAAAATTACAAAATGTCTGTATTCGCAATAACCATCTCTTCAGGACTCTAGCTCTTACGGTACGTAAAAGACACGAAAATTTATCGAAATTTATCGATAAAAAGAGAACGGGAAGAGTTATCGAATTTTTGAAAAAAACTCGTATAGCGTATGGTATTCAGGAGTATACATGTCAAATTTCAGCTCTCTAGCTTCTGTGGTTTACGAGATCGCTGCGTTCACACAGACGGACGGACGGACAGACGGACAGACGGACAGGGCTATATCAACTCAGCTCATCGAGCTGATCAAGAATATATATACTTTGTATGGTCTGCGACGTCTCCTTCTGCCTGTTACATACATTTTCACAAAAACATTATACCCTGATTTCCCATTTTGAATGGGCTCAGGGTATAAAAAATTGAAGAACCCTCGTGCTAATTAACATTTGTTAAACTCACAATTTATTAGTTATAGGTATATGTATAGTTGCATGTGCATATATATAGTAACATAATCATAATAATTATGTTCACAATACATAAAAAACTGTTCCCATAGCAACGTGCTAGCTCAGCTGAAATTTATTGGAATTGCCAATCCAGAATTAACTGGATAGAAAGAACCGTTGCATCAACGCGTCATGTTGCTAACGCGCCCGACCACCCGAATCCAGAATTAACTGGATAGAAAGAACCGTTGCATCAACGCGTCATGTTGCTAACGCGCCCGCCCACCCGAATCCAGAATTAACTGGATAGAAAGAACCGTTGCATCAACGCGTCATGTTGCTAACGCGCCCGACTAACGGTAAAAGAACCGTTGCAGCGACGTGTCATGTTGCTGCTGCGTAATTACAACAGCATATAAATAAGCCTAGGATAAAAATATTCTTTAGTCTTAAGTTGTTTGTGAATAAAGCAAGTTGTCAAGTAAAATACAAATCGTGACTTCGTCTTTAAAAAATCACATCAACGTTACCATTAGCTTTTGGCGTGGTATTAGTTCGACTCAAATTTACTTATATTCAATTGGCGCAGCCGGTAGGATAGCAATAAAGAGCATCTTGATGCAATAACTAAGTTATTAATTCTTATGCCTGGTTACTGCTATCCGCTAAACAACTGACGCAAAGGCAACCCACGCGACGGTCAATATCGCGTCAAGTTTTTAAACAAAATAAAAACCTCGACAGTGACGTGTACACCAAATTTCGCATATTGCCAAAGCCGCAGATTGTGCAAATAAAACTTGAAATTAATACAAGAAGACGCGATAGAATTCGAAGAGACTATAATTCCAGAAACTTCTGGTTATCTCACAAAATTCGAAAGAGCTATCTGTGCAAACCAAACAATCAAAACTATAGAAAATTAAGTATTAATAATAATAAATTTAAAAAAGATAAAAACTGAACTAAAAATTATGTGAATATAAAAACTGAACAAAAAATTAAGTGAATATTAATAAATTTAAAAAGAAAAAGAAAAACTGAACAAAAAATTATGTGAATATAAAAACTGAACAAAAAATTAAGTGAATATTAATAATAATAAATTCAAAAAGAAAAAGAAAAGCTGAACTTAAAATTAAGTGAATATAAAAACTGAACTAAAAATTAAGTGAATATTAATAATAATAAATTCAAAAAGAAAAAGAAAAAACTGAACTTAAAATTAAGTGAAAAAAACTATAATAATATATTAAACAAACAAAATGGAAGGAAACGCAACAACACCCCTATCTGACACAAGGTGACACAGAAGAATTATATTTGATCGTGTCATCTCGATAACTGTATGTTTTTCTTAATATTATGGGGTCACAAGATACGTAAAGTATAAGATTACAACTATGAATATGACTATTATGATTATAATGATTGTATATGTGAGGATAATAGTTTGTGATAAAATTTTACAATATTATTATGCTTTATAAGTTTGATTTTAATAATTTCTATTGGGAAATACAATGGTGTAAGATCGACTTCTGGTTAAAAATAGTTATTGCTTATAATTTAAGATTAACATTATTATTATTATTTTTTTTATTTTTATTTTTTTTTTTTTTTTTTGCAATTTTGTTTTTTAATTTATGTTTCAAGTAATATATTTTATTATTTCTTTGTATCTTTTTCATAATAGAAATGTAATGTAATCAGGTTGAGTTGTGATCGGGATATGGGATAATTTTGATTGTGTTAGTGGATTGAAAATCAATTGGGATATAAATTCAAGTAGAAGGTTTGATTGAAGTATGCTTATGAAGTAGAAACCTGTGGGTTTTGAATTTGGTTAATTTTCTTTAATTTTTTAAACTGTGTTTTATAGTAACGTGTAACTCTGTTTCTGTCAGTAATTTGGTAATGATCTGGATTTATTTTTTCAACGTTTTTATTGGCTTTAAAGGGATTTTCTAATTTTCCTTTTTGTAATGGTCCTTTTCGATATCTGGTATCGACTTCGTATTCTTGTCGGTCACTGTTGATTTTATTTATAACTTTTTCTTTTTTTCTTGAGTGTCTAACTTTGGTTGTCCACCATATAAGAATATGTGTGCAGGAGTTTGTCCAGTTGTGTCATGTTTTGTTTTGTGATTGTAAATGTAAAGAATAGTTTCTATTTTTCTGAGTTTATTTTCTTCGTCATTTAAAGTATTGATTATTCTAATTTTTTCGTTTATTGTTTTGTGTAGTCGTTCGATGTCTGCTATTCCTGTTTTTGTAGTATTTAGTTGTATTTCTACTCCTTCATTTTCAAGCCATTTCTTGAGTGCTAAGCTGGAAAATGCGCCATCTCGGTCAGCTTTTAATAATATTGGCTTTCCTAACTGATTAAATATACGCATTAATGCGTTCTTGCATTCTATCCAATCTTTTGTTTTAATGTTTTCAAGAGTAGCGAATTTTGAATAAATGTCTATGCAACTAAGATAGTGTTTGCCTTCGGATGAATAAATGTCTATTACAAATTTATCGCGACAATGTTCGGGCCTGGGGGTAATTTTCATCGGCATGTTTGTTTTTCTGTGTTCAGTTTTTGCTAAGTTACAAATGTTACATTCATTTATTATGTTTTGTGTTAGTAATTGGCTGTTAGGGAAATAGTAAGTTTCACAAAAGAGTTTATTTGTTTTTTGAATTCCGGGGTGTAAGAGTTTTTCATGATTCTTCAAGATAAGTTCTTTAAATTCAGCATATGAATTTATATTTTTTAAATGAATGAGACTTCGTAGAATTTTAGTATGGTTAGTGTTGATAATTTCTTTGTGTGCGTTTTGAATTATCTCGAAATCTGCATCACTGTCTATAAACATTACACTAGTCTTTGTACAAAAATAGTCAATTAAATATTTTTCGGCTTTGTCTTTAGTCATGCTATCATATGTAATGTGAATTATTAATTTTTTGAAGTAATTCTGTTTTTTAATATTTGGAATGCCTTTAGAAAATATAATTTGTCTTTTGAATGTGTTTATTGGTTTCTCTGTAATGCAAATTAAATTACTACTGTCTTCGTCAGCGCTATGTTGTGTTTCAGGATTGGCTAAGAAATGATTTTGGTTTGTGATCGTAATATTGTTGACTAAGTTATACTTTCTATTGTATAAAATTACAGTTTGTGATTTATAATCTATAACGGCTTGAGCTTCTGAAAGCAGTTTTCTACCAATTAATAAATCGTAATCTGCTGAAAACTGATGTAGAAAGAATTCATTATTACTCTTGAACAAGTTGTTGGAAAGGACATTTACTTTTTGTGTGATTGTTAAAGGTCCATTACTGGTGTGAATAAGACAATCGGTATTATGAATTGGTAAATTAAAAATATTAGATGTCATCATATTAACAGTAGATCCTGTGTCTATTAAACATTTTAAATTTTTGCCCTTATAAGTGATAGTTATGTATTGTTGGTTTCCGAGGCTGGCAGCTGAAAAATTTTCGGCTTTCTCGATTTCTATTTCATTTAATTGTTCTGTCTCATGTTCGGCTGTGGCTGTTTGTATGTATGTGTCATTTGAGCTTTGTGGGTAACTTTGTTCTTGGTAATATTGAGGATAGTGTTCAGAATAAGGAGCTACTTGATTATAATATTCTTGTTTCATATAATTGTGATAGTTAATTTCTTCTTGATTTCTAGTTTCTTCGTCTATGCTCATTTTACTTTGTCCACTTTCTGCAGGTCTAACACGTTTTGTTGGTTGGGTATTGAAAGGGGCTTGTTGTGGAGTTACTTGTGCATGTTGTCCGAAACGATTATTGTCAAATTGGCTCGGTCTGAGAATTGATCTTTGTGTAGGGTATAATGGTCTGACTGTGTTAGGTATTGGTTGCATTGGTCGATGTGAATAATGATTAGGTGGATAATTAGGTGTTTGTTGCATTGGTCGAGGTGAATAATGATTAGGTGGAAAAATTTTATTGTTAGTATAATTAGGTGTTGGTGTTGGTATTGGTGGAAGATATGGTTGTTGAAAATAAGGTCGATATGGGACATAAGGATGGTTTGGTTGAAGAAATGTGGGAAACTTTTGAATATAGGGATTTGGGTGTGACGGCTTGAAACTTTTATCTTGTTTTATTTTGATTTGATTTGATTCTAGACAGGGTTCATCATAAATGTTTTTTTCCTGTAATATATTTATTAAGGATCTTAAGTCGGGGATTTCACAATTTATAATTCGAATGCGAATATCTGTAGGTAGTTTTTGGATTAGGTGGTCGATACTAGTTTTAATTAACCGTGCATACAATGTTTTTTCATCTAGATTATTTTCTAATTCTAGCTTACTCATTAATGTCTGCCTACGGTGTTCTGCTTCTTCTAAGAAAGCTCGTACATTTCCCTTAAATGGGGTACTCCTGAATTCTTCTAACAAGACATGATTTTTGGTTTGTGTCTTGTAGTTTAATATGAGTTGCTTGCGAAGGTCCGACCATGTTGTGAGATTGTTTATGCCAAGAGATAGCATAACTTCACTGCTGATGCAGCTTTCGACAAGTCCAAAAAGTATTAACCTCTGCCTCGCATCATTCGTGGTGTAGAGGGACAATATGTAATCGATCCGTTTGATGAACGTGTATAAATGGTTCTTGTTTCCAGTGAATTTTTCAACAATTTTTAGTTGATTGATTACTTGCGTCATACTTGTGTCAGATAGGGGTGTTGTTGCGTTTCCTTCCATTTTGTTTGTTTAATATATTATTATAGTTTTTTTTTTTTCTTAATTTTAAGTTCAGTTTTTTCTTTTTCTTTTTGAATTTATTATTATTAATATTCA
This sequence comes from Drosophila peninsularis, assembly GCA_035047485.1. Taxonomy (NCBI): domain Eukaryota; kingdom Metazoa; phylum Arthropoda; class Insecta; order Diptera; family Drosophilidae; genus Drosophila; species Drosophila peninsularis. Next base: position 29,441 of record JAWNPN010000060.1, on the reverse strand, counting down.
CTTAAATTTTTGTTCAGTTTTTATATTCACTTAATTTTAAGTTCAGTTTTTCTTTTTCTTTTTTGAATTTATTATTATTTCACTTAATTTTTAGTTCAGTTTTTATATTCACTTAATTTTAAGTTCAGTTTTTCTTTTTCTTTTTGAATTTATTATTATTAATATTCACTTAATTTTTTGTTCAGTTTTTATATTCACATAATTTTTTTGTTCAGTTTTTTCTTTTTCTTTTTAAATTTATTAATATTCACTTAATTTTTTGTTCAGTTTTTATATTCACATAATTTTTTGTTCAGTTTTTTCTTTTTCTTTTTAAATTTATTAATATTCACTTAATTTTTTGTTCAGTTTTTATATTCACATAATTTTTAGTTCAGTTTTTATCTTTTTTAAATTTATTATTATTAATACTTAATTTTCTATAGTTTTGATTGTTTGGTTTGCACAGATAGCTCTTTCGAATTTTGTGAGATAACCAGAAGTTTCTGGAATTATAGTCTCTTCGAATTCTATCGCGTCTTCTTGAATTAATTTCAAGTTTTATTTGCACAATCTGTGGCTTTGGCAATATGCGAAATTTGGTGTACACGTCACTGTCGAGGTTTTTATTTTTTAAAAACTTGACGCGATATTGACCGTCGCTTGGGTTGCCTTTGCGTCAGTTGTTTAGCGGATAGCAGTAACCAGGCATAAGAATTAATAACTTAGTTATTGCATCAAGATGCTCTTTATTGCTATCCTACCGGCTGCGCCAATTGAATATAAGTAAATTTGAGTCGAACTAATACCACGCCAAAAGCTAATGGTAACGTTGATGTGATTTTTTAAAGACGAAGTCACGATTTGTATTTTACTTGACAACTTGCTTTATTCACAAACAACTTAAGACTAAAGAACATTTTTATCCCAGGCTTATTTATATGCTGTTGAAACTACGCAGCAGCAACATGACGCGTTGATGCAACGATTCTTTCTAGTCAATTCTGGATTCGGGTGGTCGGGCGCGTTAGCAACATGACGCGTTGATGCAACGGTTCTTTCTAGTTAATTCTGGATTCGGGTGGTCGGGCGCGTTAGCAACATGACGCGTTGATGCAACGGTTCTTTCTAGTTAATTCTGGATTCGGGTGGTCGGGCGCGTTAGCAACATGACGCGTTGATTCAGCTGAGCTAGCACGTTGCTATGGGAACAGTTTTTTATGTATTGTGAACATAATTATTATGATTATGTTATTATATATATATATAGTGACATATGCATGCACGCACCCACGCCAGATATCAATTACACATAATTTTCAACGAATAAATGTAAACAAATCTTATGAGTCATGGTGACAATAACAATTCTCGCTTCCCATGATTTAACATAAACAAAAAGCCCGAATTAATATTCCCACCATTGGGGTTGAAATTGCCGACGCGGCACAAACCAAGCTAGCAACAGCCAAAAGTTCTTGCGCTTCTAAAGAGCGATCTCGGTATCAATCAACGCTCCCTAAAGAGCGATCTCTCTGTTTATTCAAGAGCCAAAAAGCTCTAAGAGTTAAAAGTAAAGCTCAAAGCTGAGGTTTGCCAAGCGTCCGCAGCACTTAGAAATTTAGTCTAGATTAATCATCTGCTCCGTCGTGTTCTAGTTATTTGGAAAATAAAGTTATCGAGTTAACTCGAGTTCGATAAAGCCGGTAGGATAAAAGAAATAATATCCTCGAGAATCAAATCGGTTTTGTTTTTCAATCCGCTTTATAGAGCACTTCAACTGTGCAAGTTACTTTAGGATTGAGTCGCGAATTGTCCGTGATATAAAACTGAAATTAAGTGATTCCAAAATTTATTTTAATTATCCGCCAAAGAGCCCGCAACAGTGAAAGTGAAGTTCTTTTACGACAATAACTTGCCCGTGAACAACCACACTGTGCAAACATCGAACTGTGTGATTCAATTAAAACCCACAAGCAGCTCTAACATTGCAAACTGTTCAAGCATAAACACAGATCTCGCCATGTGGTGATAACATAAAAATAGATTACAAAACGTAAACGACCCTTAAGATAATGTTACAAAATTCAGTACGTGTGATCCTCTTTCATGTTCGTAAGAGACGCCTGAAATAAGATAAGACGGACGGACGGACGGACGGACGGACAGGGCTATATCAACTCAGCTCATCGAGCTGATCAAAAAAATATACTTTGTATGGTCAGGGTATAAAAATTGAAGAACCCTCGTGCTAATTAACATTTGTTAAACTCTTAATTTATTAGTTATAGGTATATGTATAGTTGCATGTGAATATATATAGTAACATAATCATAATAATTATGTTCACAATACATAAAAAACTGTTCCCATAGCAACGTGCTAGCTCAGCTGAAATTTATTGGAATTGCCAATCCAGAATTAACTGGATAGAAAGAACCGTTGCATCAACGCGTCATGTTGCTAACGCGCCCGACCACCCGAATCCAGAATTAACTGGATAGAAAGAACCGTTGCATCAACGCGTCATGTTGCTAACGCGCCCGACTAACGGTAAAAGAACCGTTGCAGCGACGCGTCATGTTGCTGCTGCGTAATTTCAACAGCATATAAATAAGCCTAGGATAAAAATATTCTTTAGTCTTAAGTTGTTTGTGAATAAAGCAAGTTGTCAAGTAAAATACAAATCGTGACTTCGTCTTTAAAAATCACATCAACGTTACCATTAGCTTTTGGCGTGGTATTAGTTCGACTCAAATTTACTTATATTCAATTATATATATATATATATACAGTGACATATGCATGCACGCACCCACGCCAGATATCAATTACACATAATTTTCACACGAATAAATGTAAACAAATCTTATGAGTCAATGGTGACTGTTCACGCTAGAGGGCGCGAAGGCGAGGAAGGAGGATTTTTCGCTTCGGCCAAGGGCGGTCACACTGAGAGCGGTGACTCGGTTTTTCCATGGGAAGCGCCATATCTATATTCGAACTTAGACTAACCAACGATTCGCAGCTATAAATTTAACGTGTCATATTAAATTACGATTAGTGCAAACCGTTCTAATAAACTACAAAAACGAAACAAAAACACAAATTTATCGTGCCCGTTGATGGTTGTTGCTTCCCCGCGCAAGAGAAAAGAAGAATAAAGCAAAGGCCAGGAAAGTCAAGAAGCTCTACAATTGCCTCATCGGATTGTCCGCCCTCCTCCAAACATTTGGTCCTTCAAACCGGATCCTCTTCCGCATCAGCTAGAATCGGTGGAACAATCTGATAAGTATAGCAATTGGCATTCCTTTTCACATACATATAAGTACATACAAACATACACTCAAAAGTGCAAGGTTTCCCGCTCTTCCATAGCGACCTGTGCACTTTTAACACAGTGTAGACATTCCTGACCTGCCTTAAGAAGGGCACGGTACCATTAATGCTATCCTGTGTCCGTATCTTGTCATAATTTCTGTTCCCTCGTTGCTGTATGTACATATGCATGCCGGCATACATACATATACATATACATACATACAGGTAGTTTTAAGTGCCCGTCATACCGCGAAGCTGTCCGAAAAATGAAATGTTAGAGTTTCTACAGCTTAACCTGAACCATTGTATAGCTGCTCATGATTTGCTTGAGCAGACTATAAGAGAAAAGGCCATTGACATAGCCATTCTGTGCGAGCCCCATCATTGTATGACCAGCTGCCCCAGGTCATGGGCTTCTGACACCAGTGTGCCGCGTCGGCAATTTCAACCCCAATGGTGGGAATAATAATTCGGGCTTTTTGTTTATGTTAAATCATGGGAAGCGAGAATTGTTATTGTCACTGTTTGGAGGAGGGCGGACAATCCGATGAGGCAATTGTAGAGCTTCTTGACTTTCCTGGCCTTTGCTTTATTCTTCTTTTCTGTTGCGCGGGGAAGCAACAACCATCAACGGGCACGATAAATTTGTGTTTTTGTTTCGTTTTTGTAGTTTATTAGAACGGTTTGCACTAATCGTTAACATGACACGTTAAATTTATAGCTGCGAATCGTTGGTTAGTCTAAGTTCGAATATAGATATGGCGCTTCCCATGGAAAAACCGAGTCACCGCTCTCAGTGTGACCGCCCTTGGCCGAAGCGAAAAATCCTCCTTCCTCGCCTTCGCGCCCGACGCGAGTCCATGTCAACCCGAGGGCCTTGGCAAACGAGCCGTGAATCATGCTCATGGGTGCACATGCGTTCAACAGCGTCCGCGTGTCGAACTGCTTCGACCCGTCGCCAATCCGGATCATCGCGGTGGGCAATAGCGTCGTCGACCGGGATTCGAGGAGCGACGAGAGCGTGGGAGCCTCGGGAGGCACGACTGCCGCTGGGGAAGCGGAGGACTGCATCGACCGTCGCCTAGGGGATAGAGGTTGGCGGTGGTCACGGCGTTGGACAGCCGATCTCCGCTTTGGGGACCGAGCTCGGCGGTGGCCTATACGTCGACCTGGCGATCGCCGCCGGGGAGGCTGATCCGACATGTGGAGGAGGGTCTGATGGGGTTGTCCACACCGACGACATCCGTCCGCGCGCCGGCAACCTCCAGCAGAATGCTCGTGGGCCAGACAGTTGGGGCAGTATCGGTTCACGAGTACCGCTCTCAGGCGTCTCTCCGTACTCATGTCGAGAAACCGTCGACATTGCCGGAGAGCGTGAACTCCGTGGCACACCCGACACCTGTAGGTATCGACTCCGCGGGGATGTGGAATTTCTGCCGGGGAGAGCCGAGACCGAGTCGGAACCATGTTGCTGAGGAAAGAGCGATAGATAGGAATAGATATGTGAATGACCTGAACTGTGTGATTGCTGCGAGAGGCTCGGGCGAGCGGACAATTGCACGAGAACATGAAGACAGCACATACAAAAAAGTCTAAAGGAAGTTATTGTTCTGCTGGGGTAGGCTCGAGCTCCTTTCGCAAGAGAATGAGCTTCGCCACGGGTCGTCGGATGGACCCTCGCGAAGTCCGCACGTCGACGACCCGAACCAGACCATCAGCCCCGGAGTGCAGCTGCTCCACTCGTCCTAAGCGCCATTCAGTGGGAGGCAGATTATCCTCGGACACGATGACAAGGTCGTCTATCTAGAGACTGCGAACTGGAGTTTTCCATTTGTGCCTTTTGTTGAGCTCCTTTAAATATTCCGTCTTCCAGCGGCGGCAGAAACTATGATGCAGCGCCTTCAGCAGCTGCCATCAGTTGATTAAGGACGTAGGCTCGGCGTGGATTTCCGGTTCCGCAATCGATACGAGAGGGCCTCCGATCAGAAAGTGTCCTGGGCTCAACGCTAAAAGGTCCGTTGGATCCTCACTCATAGGGGAGATGGACCGAGAGTTTAGGCACGCTTCTATCCTGCATAGGAGGGGGACAGCTCCTCGAACATATACTTGACGTTCGCCGTGGCCTTATAGAATAAGGACTTGAAACTTAACTCCAGCCTCCATAATCCGCCCATATGGGGGGCGGTGGGTGGTATGAAAGCCCAGGAAAGGATGTGCCGAGGGAAAGCGTTGTTTGGTGGCGGGAAGTCCTTTTCTAGCGCCTTCGACGCCCCAACGAAAGTCTTGCCGTTGTCAGAGCAGATGCGCTGGGGACATTGTCTCCTGGCCACAAACCGGGAGAAGGCCGCCAGGAACTTCTCTGTGGTCAGATCAGACGTCGCTTCCAGGTGGATTGCCCTGGTGCTGAAGCACACGAACATGCAGACGTAACCCTTGGTAATGAGACAAGCTCGCCCGGTGTAGTTCAAGAACTCGAAGGGTCCTGCGAAATCAATACAAGTATGCGTGAAAGGTCTGGAGAAGGTGATCCGCTCTCGAGGAAGGTCTCCCATCATTTGGGTTTGTTGGCGGCGCCGATAGATGATGCACGTCTTGCACCCCTGCACGCGAGCCTTGATTAAGTTCTTTATCCTTGGGATCCAGAACTTGCTACGCAAGTACCGCACCATCAACTGACTGACACCATGCAGGGTGATGCGGTGGACAAACTTTACGAGGAGCCGGGTCAAATGAGCGTCATAAGGGAGCAGGATTGGGTGACGCTCATCATAGCTGAGAGACTCAGCTGCTCGTAGTCGGCCGCATGCGCGAAGGACCCCGTGCTGATCGAGAAATGGGTTTAAGTTGAGCAAGGAGCTTGAGGATGGAATCGGACGCTTCTCGATGAGGGTCCGGATTTCGGAGCATACTTATTGCTCTGAGCAAGCCGCACAAGGATCCGCTCGGCGGCTAGCAACTCGTCGTTGCTGAGCTGTATCGTGGGGGGCGTCGCATCCTTTGGAGTGACGAACCGCTGGACATATGCGGTGACCCTGAGCGCTCTCCCGTAATCTGAGCACCGCTCGCTTAAGTTGTCCTTGGGGGCTACAGTGGCTGTGTGACAGTTGACTCTCAGCTCAAGCTGCGTATCCGGGACATCGCAGAGAGCAGCCGGCCAATGCTCAGGTGCCTAACAGAGTCAGTCCGGTCCGAACCACCATAAGCTGCTGGTCGCTAGTTCGTCGGTGGAGACGCCTCGGCTAGCCAGATCTGCTGGATTGTCCTCGGATCGAAGATGACGCCAACTGTGTCCACAGGTGCTCTGGGAAATGCTGGAAACTCTGTTCGCCACGAAAGTCGCCCAGCTGCAAGGAGGCTTATTGAGCCAGGCCAACACGATGGTGGAATCCGTCCAGAACTGGGAGGAAGTTGGCTGTATTGGCAGCTCCGGGACTACTGACGCATACAGGTCAGCTAGCAGAACCGCACCGCAGAGCTCCAGTCGCGGCAGTGAAACCGTTTTGACTGGAGCTACTCGTGTCTTAGCCGTCAGGAGATGGACACTTACATGATCCTGATGTCGAACCCGAACATAAAGGGCTGCTCCGTACGCCTTCTGAGAGGCATCGCAAAAGCCATGTAGGTCCCACTCTAGCACAGGGCGGATCTCTAGCCATCTGGGGATGCGAAGTCGGCTGAGACCCGGATAGTCCTGGAGGAACTCATGCCATTGAAGTAGGAGCGATGGCGGGAGTGCATCGTCCCATCCAAGTTCGGTTAGCCATAGCTGCTGCATAAATATTTTGGCCCGAATGACGAAGGGTGCCAGCCAACCAGCGGGACCGAACAGCTTCGCTATGTAGGACAGCACCTCCCTCTTGGAGACGGGATCTTTTGCTAGTGGTTCCATGATGGAGAAGAAGCTGTCATTCATGGTTTGCCAGCGGATACCCAGCGTCTTGGTCGCTCTTGCGTCTTGTAATTCAAGGAAAGTCTTCATGCAGCAAATGCTCTCTCGGAAGTGTCTTGAGTATTCCCTTCTGGTTAGCTGTCCATTTCCGCAGCGGGAAGCCGGCCGAAAGGAGAGCCGCATTGAGCTCCTGGATGGCGTCGTGGGCGTTTTCCATCATCTACATACATGGGACGTGAACGCCCTGTGGCAGCGGGTAAACTCCGACTCTACATTCGCCCAAAGTGACTTTAGTTGCTCTAAGTGCATTTTAAGGGAGTATAAAGGGACTTCTTCACTTAGAGCTTCACTTTCGCGAGCCTCAAATAATGTGAGCGCATCGCATGTCGCAATGAAGTCGGCCAATGACATTGTCGATTGCTCCTTGAGCTGTTGAGACGCGGAACGAGTGAGTATGGGAAACTCTGCCGCAGTCACGACGACCTTTGGAGCTCTTACGCGGATTCGAGACGGAAGCAGTGGACGGACGTGTAGTTGGAGAAGCGCTGTGACTACGAGTGGTTGTCGAGGAAGCACGGATGAGCGAGCGCTTGGAAGCTAGTGGATTGGGTTTCGACGGAGTTCCGGAGAGAGCGTCGCTATGACCGGGAACCTTGAGGCTTGCGGATTTTTGAGCAGCCTTAGATGGGTCGGCGGACATTATCAATTGTCCGATGAAGAAGACGGGATATTCGCAGACCGAAACGCCAAGGAAAAACAAAAAAAAAAAACGAAACAACTGGGAGTGGACTGTATAAATGCTTATTGCAAGATATTCGGAGATGCAAAAACTACCTGATCCTTCAAACTTTAAATAGCTTATACATATATTATATAGATATATATATTTTCCTGAATTTTCTTTTATTTATTTTATTTTATTTTATTTTATTTTATTTATGTATAAATTTTTTTTTTTTATTTTATTTATTTATTTATTTTTTTTTTTTTTACATGTATTGACATATATATATATATTTTAATTTTTTTTTTTCTCTTTTTCCCGTATAAATTTAAATGTAATTTATTTAAATATATAAAAACAACAATAAAAGTATTTATTTATTTGCTTAACAATTAAGAATGACCGATAAGCCGTGATTCAGTCACGACTTGGGTAGTGCGCCAGCCCTGGTCGCAAATCGCAATCGCAAATCAGCTGTGGTGGATCTGCACTTGCACTGTATTTTTTTTTTGTCGCACAAATAATTTGGCACTGACACTTGGATTAAATGCCTTAATTGCCGGAATATGGACGCGGAAATTGTGCGGATAGCGCAACAGGAATAAAGGAAGAAATCCACCTTTTTTTTTCGGTTTTATTGAAGTTTTATTATTGCGCGTGCGACGGCAGCCGGGTTGCGCTATTTGTTGGTGCTGTGGTTATTTATTTATTTATTATATAGTTGACAAAACGAGTGTCACTAATAAGTAATTAAAGTAAAAGCCTAAAATTAACAAAATTTTATCAATGATATCACCACCCGCTGGGGGTGTTTTATTTGCCATGCCGGCGAGCTATGCCCCGAATCACAGCCAAAATGGTTAGTGATATCATTGAGCTATGAAAGATAGGGAGTGAAGAAATTAAAATATTTAGTTTAAAAATTAATTTACAAACATAGCTTAACCAAAAAACAGGAGATGAAGAACAATATTTATGTATTTAGAGAAATGAGAAAACACAAACACAAGTAGGAAGAATTGCCAATTCCTGTACATTCTCACTCTTGGGCCCTGTGTGTGATTTCTCTGAGGTGAGCTGAAAGCAAGGATTTTATTAAAGAAAGAGAGAGTTCTGAAGCAAATACATAAAAATATTTATTATAGGTAGTACATAAGACCTGAAACGCACTTTGCAAGGAGTAATCAGATGTACATATAGGTAAATATAGAGGACGAAAGTGACGGGAAATACGAGAAGGTACTACAAAATTAATTTGCTTTAAAAGAGCAGGCGAATCAGTATTACCACTAATCAAATTATGTAGAAAAGCAATACCCAAGACTGTTCTACGGTTTATTAGTGACGGAAGATCTATAAGAAGAAGCCTACTATGATAAGAGGGTAAGCGAAGGTTACGATCCCAGTTAAGATTGCGTAACGCAAAGAGAAGAAACTGTTTCTGAACCGATTCTATACGGTCCTGATACAATTTATGCTGTGGCGACCATATAACTGAACAATATTCCAAAATTGGTCGAGCCAGCGAAACCAAAAAGGAGTTTGGTAACAAACGGGTCATTAAATTCTTTCGACCATCGTTTAATAAAGCCAAGAACACTTTTGGCTTCATTAATGATGGTTGATATATGGGAATTGAAACTAAGTTTAGAGTCAAAGAGCACCCCAAGATCTTTCATTGTAGAAATACGTTGCAAGGAATCATTATTGATTTTATAATGAGCAGTATATGGACAAATGCGACTAAAGGTCATTGTCATACATTTGGAGCAATTCAACTGCAATTGATTAGCCTTACACCAACATTGAAAGGAATCAAGATCATCTTGTAATCGTAGATGATCCAGTGAATTGTTGTATGAGAGACAGAGTTTTACGTCATCTGCATACATAAAAACCTTTGAATGAGAAATACAATTCGGAAGGTCATTTATAAAAAGGGAGAATAGAAGAGGGCCCAAATGACTACCCTGAGGCACACCCGATGAGACAAATATGACCTTCGAAATAGATGTTCTTAACAAAACTCTTTGGGTTCTACCCTTTAAATAGGAAGCTATCCAAGACAGAAGTTTAGGCGAAAATCCGAAATGGTCAAGCTTTTGAAGTAAAATATCATGCTGAACTGAGTCAAATGCCTTACTAAAGTCAGTATATATAACATCAGTCTGCATTTTATTTAAAAAGCTTTCGTTGATTAGAGATGAAAATTCTAATAGGTTAGTTGAGGTTGATCGATTCTGAACAAAGCCATGCTGAGATGGTGAAATAATCGATTTGCAAAAATGTTGCAAGTTCGAAGTTATCATTTTTTCAAATAACTTCGGAATAACAGAAAGCTTCGCAATACCTCTATAATTAGAAATATCAGATCTTCCTCCTTTTTTATACAGAGGAATAATAAATGATTCTTTCCAAATTGAAGGGAATACTGAGGTATTAAGGGACAAATTAAACAGTTTTAATAAAGGTGACCGCAAAGAAACACTGCATTCTTTAATCAAACAACTTGGAATACCATCTGCTCCAGGAGAGAACGATGTTTTCAAAGTCCGAATAGCGGATAAGAGAGAGGGAGACGAAATGTTTGAAGCAATAATGGAATTTACATTCATTATAGTATTCAAAGTTGAATGAGATTTGGTATAGGTTGTAGCAGAAGAGTAAGTGGATTGGAAGAAATCTGCAAATAGATCAGAGGCATCTTGATCATTACAGGTCTTTTCTAAACCGAAGAAAAATGAAGAGGGCAATCCAGAAGATTTACGCTTCGAATTTACAAATGAATAAAACCTTTTAGGGTCACTAGCAAACTGCCTTCTACAGCGTGAGAGGTAATTCTCATAGCAACGAGAGTTACAAATATTGAAATTTGACTTAGCTAATGAGTATTTAGACCAGTCAACAATTGAGCCCGACTTTTTAAACTTTTTAAAATATTTAGATTTAATATTTTTTAAATTCGAAAGAGTCGGAGTAAACCAGGGTGGTTTATTAGAAAGGGATTTTTTAATACATATAGGAACACAACTGTCTAGGATAGAATTTAAAGTACTATAAAATATAGAAACTGCTAAATCAACCTCAGTTGCCTCATACAAAGGGGACCAGTCCGCTGCATTAATGAGATCACTAAGCAAAACAAAATTACATTTTTTAAAACAACGACGTTGTTTAAATGATAAAGACGTTGAAATTGGTGGACAGTCAATAGGTATTAAAACCTCTAAGGTCGGATGATGTATATCCTCAGGAATACAAAAGGGTGTTGATCTTAAAACCCTAATGATGGTATCATCATTAGTAAAAACAAGATCAAGAGATCGATTCAAATGATTTGAGATGGAGTTCATCTGAAACATGGAAAGGTTAAACAATTCGTCAAAAAGATAATGATCCATTGTTGTAATAAGATGATTTGAATTGAGAGATAAGGCCCAAGAAGTGTTTGGTATATTAAAATCACCCAATACAAGAAACAGGTCGTTATCTTGAACATACCCATACATTTCTTTAATACAAGATATATGTTGACTATAAACTTGTAAATCAGAAGAGGGAGGTATATATGAACAAGTAACATACAGGGAACAAGACTGGAGAGTTATTTTAACTCCAATAATCTCAACATTGTGAAGTGATGAGAAGGTAAAAGATTCTGAGAGAAAGTGGGATTTAACAGCTATTAAAACTCCACTCCCTCTACGTGACAAACGATCAAGTCTATAAATAGTTTATCAGAAAGAACCTCACTGTTATAAACATTTGGAGTTAACCATGTCTCAGTGAGGGCAATAAGTTCAGATTTTACACTAAAGCTATACAGAAAAAGACTTCTTAATTTGGAATTAAGGCCCCGAACATTTTGATAAATTAAGGATAGCTGCGGAGAAGATGGTGTAATTAGTTTTTTGATACAGCCTCAGATGAAGGTTGTACCGAATCAGAAATCAAAGAGACCGGTGAAATTCCGAATCTTCTGTTTGAATTCATGCACAACTACATGGGGTGGCCAAAATTTGGAGTCACATATAGTTGCGAAGAATTCTATAGGTACATTTATTTTAAATGAAGCAATTTCATCAGGAATAGTAAAATTGAACTTCGAAATAAAAACCTTAGCTTTAGTTTTGCTTTCAATAAAAGCAGACACAGCATCACATGTAGTATCTGATGAAAGCCTAGATAAGAAAACTTGCTTTCGAGGAGACACAACAGCTAAATAGGGTACAGTAGGGTCAAGAGCAGATGTCTGAATGTTTTTCTTAAGTTGAACTACACTCGGAGTAACTTTAACTTTTTTATTAGGGGCCTTTTGAGTGTCTATTATGACACTGGCAGCAGATATTTCACCTGAGTCGTCGGATATCGGAATTGATATTTCCTGACACGGTGAAGACGGGGCAGACAAATTAGGTGATGGTAAATTAAATGAGGGAGGAACTAACAGTGATGGAGTCATCACCTGATTAAGCGGGGATTCGAAACTATATTGATTTAATATTTCTTCGCCAGCTTTCAGTTCACCTGTTAGCTGTTTAGAAATGTTAATCAGTTTTGAATACTGTACCCGCACTGTATTATACATCTTGGAAAAATTTAATTGTTTTTCCAAGCAATCGGGGCAAGACCAGCGTAGTCCACCACATCCACTTTTGGGTGCAGCCATGACTCTATCGCAATCACGCCCAGAGATGCCAGCACACTTTATATGCATTAGATTCTCACACAACCAGCAACCAACAAATTGCATTTGTGCAGAATCAGCGGCTTGCCTAAATGAGCAAGATTTCTTGCAGCAAGTCATATTGGCAACTGGGAAGTTAAGCAAAACAAAATTAGCGGATAAAGAATAAGAAAAATACAGATAAAGCGAGGATTAACTGTGTTGAGCGAGCGAATCACAAACAACAACAAACAGCTAAGACAGAGACCAACACCAACAGCTGATACAGTAAATAGAGCGGGAGAGATACAGCGATAGAAACGAACAGAAATTTCGTATGACAAAAACAAACACTAAGCTGAGCGTGAGCGATCAACAGCGAACACACACACTAACAAGTGTAAAAACAAGTAAGAATGCTCTAGTCGAGACGGCTCGACTAGGAGATACCCTGAGCCCTGCCGATACTTCAAATATTCTATGCTTAGTGTACCTATATGTACATATATTGCAAGCAACACACACACACACAGACGCACGCTCAAGCACACGCTCTGCCAACTGCGCAGTTGCCGTAGCGACAGCGCTTGGGCTGCAAGACGCTGATGTTGTCGAAATTAAATGTTTAATAACTTTTTTTCTAGCAGGACTTTTTTATTCAAACTTTCAGGGCATGATAATGTTATTCATATGTGTGTATGTGCCGAAGCACAAGTCTCTAGTATTTGAAATGCGTTTTTTGCAAATTTAGGGCGAAGGGGATGTGGCATCCAAATCCAAAAATTACAAAATGTCTGTATTCACAACAGGAATCTACATAGTGAATTTCAGGTCTCTAGCTCTTACGGTACTTTAAAAAAACGAGAAGTTATCGAAATTTATCGATAAAAAGAGAACGGGAAGAGTTGTCGAATTTTTGAAAAAAAAAAACTCGTATAGCGTATGGTATTCAGGAGTATACATGTCAAATTTCAGCTCTCTAGCTTCTGTGGTTTACGAGATCGCTGCGTTCATACAGACGGACGGACGGACGGACGGACGGTCAGGGCTATATCAACTCAGCTTATCGAGCTGATCAAGAATATATATACTTTGTATGGTCTGCGACGTCTCCTTCTGCATGTTACATACATTTTCACAAAAACATTATACCGTGATTTCCCATTTTCAATGGGCTCAGGGTATAAAAAAAAGGGGTTATTTTTCAAAATTTTTTATACACAAAAAATTATAAAGCGTTGCGAGGCTAAAACATCGGAAAGTCTACAAAAAAAAAAAACAAGTAAGAATGCTCTAGTCGAGGCGGCTCGACTAGGAGATACCCTGAGCCCTGCGAAGTGCCGATACTTCAAATATTCTATGCTTAGTTTACATATACATATATTGCAAGCAACACATACACACACACAGACACACGCTCAAGCACACGCTCTGCCAACTGCGCAGTTGACGTAGCGACTGTGCTTGGGCTGCAAGAGGCTTATGTTGTGGAAATTAAATTTTTAATAACTTTTTTTCTAGCAGGACTTTTTTATTCAAACTTTCAGGGCATGATTATGTTATTCATATGTGTGTATGTGCACAAGTCTCTAGTAATTGAAATGCATTTTTTGCAAATTTAGGGCGAAGGGGGAGTGGCATCCAAAATCCAAAAATAACAAAATGTCTGTATTCACAACAGGAATCTACATAGTGAATTCCAGGTCTCTAGCTCTTACGGTACCTAAAAGAGAAAAGTTATCGAAATTTATCGATAAAAGAGAAAGGGAAGAGTTATCGAATTTTTGAAAAAAACTCGTATAGCGTATGGTATTCAGGAGTATACATGTCAAATTTCAGCTCTCTAGCTTCTGTGGTTTACGAGATCGCTGCGTTCACACAGACGGACGGACGGACGGACGGACGGACAGACGGACCGGGCTATATCAACTCAGCTCATCGAGCTGATCAAGAATATATACTTTGTGTGGTCTGCGACGTCTCCTTCTGCCTGTTACATACATTTTCACAAAAACATTATACCCTGATTTCCCATTTTCAATGGGCTCAGGGTATAAAAAGAGAACGGGAAGAGTTATCGAATTTTTGAAAAAAGTCGTATAGCGTATGGTATTCAGGAGTATACATGTCAAATTTCGGCTCTCTAGCTTCTGTGGTATACGAGATCGCTGCGTTCACACAGACGGACGGACAGACGGACAGGGCTATATCAACTCAGCTCATCGAGCTGATCAAGAATATATATACTTTGTATGGTCTGCGACGTCTCCTTCTGCCTGTTACATACATTTTCACAAAAACATTATACCCTGATTTCCCATTTTCAATGGGCTCAGGGTATAAAAAGAAACTGGGGAATTGTACTTATCTATTAGAATATTAGCAAAATAGAAAGATAGGTACTTTTCATGACAAAGACATCAGGCAATAGACCGCCGAACATATTCCCGCTAATATTCCGTCTAACGGTGGTATATTATCGGGTGGTGTAATGGTCGAAATTAGGCAACACCGGCCCTGGAAATAATATTTTTAGGAAGACATACTTCTTTGTGCGGCTACATGTTCAAAATGGAGTGCTACTTTTTGCAGGTCTCAAAACGAACGCTTTTCTTAGTATGGCATCACATTATTTGAGGCTCGCGAAAGTGAAGAAGTCCCTCTATACTCCATTAAAATGCACTTAGAGCAACTAAAGTCACTTTGGGCGAATGTAGAGTCGGAGTTTACCCCCTGCCACAGGGCCTTCACGTCCCAAAACAGTGAGGAAAGCATGATAACAGCAACCACTATGAAAGTTGAAAATTTAGAAAAATTTTGGGAAATGGAATCAGATAATGGAACAAACTTTGTAGGTGCTGCAATAAAGCTAGACCAAGAGTATAAACAGGCTTTAGTAGACAATAATACAATCGCTCCTTTATTAGAAAACGAGGGGATTAGTTGGCACTTTATTCCTCCGGCAGGACCTCACTTCGGAGGTATTTGGGAAGCCGGAGTTAAATCGGTAAAATATCATTATTCAGTCAACACACATCTCAGGTACTTAAAATTATACCCTTACCAATTAAAAACCAACAGGGGGTTATTATAGCAGAAGTGAAACTCCCATTTATAGTTTATAACTTTGCAATAGATTCATGTTATGTCATGTATATCATGTTATGTCAGAAGCAACATTAAATAAATGTAAGCACTGGCAAACCTATACACGTATTTGCGAAGGAAATTGGCCATGGAATAGTGCAAATGACGACTCTTGTGAGGTGTCACCCTTTAAGCCTAACAAACCAGTTTATTGCTTTTACAAAATGATTTCAACCTCATCAAATTATTGGGTTGTTGGGTTACACAGAAGAGGTAGTTGGTTATTTAAAATACCGACAAATACAAAAGTGAACATTAAATGTAATCATGCACATCAAGAAATAATATCCTTGCAAGAACAAGGTTTTTTGTACATTAAAATCAGATTGTACGGCTAGAACTTTGGACAAAATACTAATGGCAAATTACATACTTCACTCTGAAAGTTACGAAACGGTATCAACTCCCTATATAAGTAATATAAGTGAAATACCCAAAATTTTTTGGGATCCACTAAAAACCCCTGTTCAAGCATGAACACAGATCTCGCCATGTGGTGATAACATAAAAATAGATTACAAAACATAAACGACCGTTAATATAATGTTACAAAATTCAGTACATGTGATCCTCTTTCATGCTCGTAAGAGACGCCTGAAATAAGATAAGACTAACATAGAACTCAAGTGGTTGCATAGGACACATGTTAGAATGTAAGAAATGTCAATGTATTTGAGAGATGCTCTTCTCTTACTTCTAAAACGAGGTATTTAAGGAAAAGGATTTAAAAGAATAAAACAGTTCAATTTTTGTGCTCAAACTATAACGTTGTACCATTATTTACATTTTGGTCCTTCGAGCATTCTATTGTCTCCCCCACCAGTGGTAAGAGACTTAGAATTTTTAACCAGCTCCTTAGACTCTACAGTTCGGTAGCTAAGGTAGCAAAATAAATATTCTGTCGTTAATATAATAATAACAATTAACACTCAAGGGTAAAAAAAAAAAAACCCTAAGAGTTGTTTAAAAAAAACAAAAACCTAAAAAAAAAAGGGTTTATGTTTAATAATTTTGTATACACAAAAAATTATAAAGCGTTCCGAGGCTAAAACATCGGAAAGTCAAAAAAAAAATTATAAAACGTTCCGAGGATAAAACATCGGAAAGTGAGTGTCTACAAAAAAAAAAAAAATATATATATATATATATAATTGAATATAAGTAAATTTGAGTCGAACTAATACCACGCCAAAAGCTAATGGTAACGTTGATGTGATTTTAAAAGACGAAGTCACGATTTGTATTTTTCTTGACAACTTGCTTTATTCACAAACAACTTAAGACTAAAGAATATTTTTATCCTAGGCTTATTTATATGCTGTTGAAATTACGCAGCAGCAACATGACGCGTTGATGCAACGGTTCCTTCTAGTTAATTCTGGATTCGGGTGGTCGGGCGCGTTAGCAACATGACGCGTTGATGCAACGGTTCTTTCTAGTTAATTCTGGATTCGGGTGGTCGGGCGCGTTAGCAACATGACGCGTTGATGCAACGGTTCTTTCTAGTTAATTCTGGATTCGGGTGGTCGGGCGCGTTAGCAACATGACGCGTTGATGCAACGGTTCTTTCTATCCAGTTAATTCTGGATTGGCAATTCCAATAAATTTCAGCTGAGCTAGCACGTTGCTATGGGAACAGTTTTTTATGTATTGTGAACATAATTATTATGATTATGTTACTTCCCTCTCCTCAAGAGGCGAGCCTGCGAGTCAAGGTGACACAGAAGAATTATATTTGATCGTGTCATCTCGATAACTGTATGTTTTTCTTAATATTATGGGGTCACAAGATAAGTAAAGTATAAGATTACAACTATGAATATGACTATTGTGATTATAATGATTGTATATGTGAGGATAATAGTTTGTGATAAAATTTTACAATATTATTATGCTTTATAAGTTTGATTTTAATAATTTCTATTGGGAAATACAATGGTGTAAGATCGACTTCTGGTTAAAAATAGTTATTGCTTATAATTTAAGATTAACATTATTATTATTATTTTTTTTTTATTTTTTTTTTTTTTTGCAATATTGTTTTTTAATTTATGTTTCAAGTAATATATTTTATTATTTCTTTGTATCTTTTTCATAATAGAAATGTAATGTAATCAGGTTGAGTTGTGATCGGGATATGGGATAATTTTGATTGTGTTAGTGGATTGAAAATCAATTGGGATATAAATTCAAGTAGAAGGTTTGATTGAAGTATGCTTATGAAGTAGAAACCTGTGGGTTTTGAATTTGGTTAATTTTCTTTAATTTTTTAAACTGTGTTTTATAGTAACGTGTAACTCTGTTTCTGTCAGTAATTTGGTAATGATCTGGATTTATTTTTTCAACGTTTTTATTGGCTTTAAAGGGATTTTCTAATTTTCCTTTTTGTAATGGTCCTTTTCGATATCTGGTATCGACTTCGTATTCTTGTCGGTCACTGTTGATTTTATTTATAACTTTTTCTTTTTTTCTTGAGTGTCTAACTTTGGTTGTCCACCATATAAGAATATGTGTGCAGGAGTTTGTCCAGTTGTGTCATGTTTTGTTTTGTGATTGTAAATGTAAAGAATGGTTTCTATTTTACTGAGTTTATTTTCTTCGTCATTTAAAGTATTGATTATTCTAATTTTTTCGTTTATTGTTTTGTGTAGTCGTTCGATGTCTGCTATTCCTGTTTTTGTAGTATTTAGGTGTATTTCTACTCCTTCATTTTCAAGCCATTTCTTGAGTGCTAAGCTGGAAAATGCGCCATCTCGGTCAGCTTTTAATAATATTGGCTTTCCTAACTGATTAAATATATGCATTAATGCGTTCTTGCATTCTATCCAATCTTTTGTTTTAATGTTTTCAAGAGTAGCGAATTTTGAATAAATGTCTATGCAACTAAGATAGTGTTTGTCTTCGGATGAATAAATGTCTATTACAAATTTATCGCGACAATGTTCGGGCCTGGGGGTAATTTTCATCGGCATGTTTGTTTTTCTGTGTTCAGTTTTTGCTAAGTTACAAATGTTACATTCATTTATTATGTTTTGTGTTAGTAATTGGCTGTTAGGGAAATAGTAAGTTTCACAAAATAGTTTATTTGTTTTTTGAATTCCGGGGTGTAAGAGTTTTTCATGATTCTTCAAGATATGTTCTTTAAATTCAGCATATGAGTTTATATTTTTTAAATGAATGAGACTTCGTAGAATTTTAGTATGGTTAGTGTTGATAATTTCTTTGTGTGCGTTTTGAATGATCTCGAAATCTGCATCACTGTCTATAAACATTACACTAGTCTTTGTACAAAAATAGTCAATCAAATATTTTTCAGCTCTGTCCTTGGTCATGTTATCGTATGTAATGTGAATTATTAATTTTTTGAAGTAATTCTGTTTTTATACCCTGAGCCCATTGAAAATGGGAAATCAGGGTATAATGTTTTTGTGAAAATGTATGTAACAGGCAGAAGGAGACGTCGCAGACCATACAAAGTATATATATTCTTGATCAGCTCGATGAGCTGAGTTGAAATAGCCCTGTCCGTCTGTCCGTCCGTCCGTCCGTCCGTCCGTCCGTCCGTCCGTCCGTCCGTCCGTCCGTCCGTCCGTCCGTCCGTCCGTCTGTGTGAACGCAGCGATCTCGTAAACCACAGAAGCTAGAAAGCTGAAATTTGACATGTATACTCCTGAATACCATACGCTATACGAGTTTTTTTCAAAAATTCGATAACTCTTCCCGTTCTCTTTTTATCGATAAATTTCGATAACTTTTCGTCTCTTTTACGTACCGTAAGAGCTAGAGACCTGAAATTCACTATATAGATTCCTGTTGTGAATGCAGACATTTTGTAATTTTTGGTTTTTGGATGCCACGCCCCCTTCGCCCTAAATTTGCAAAAAACGCATTTCAAATACTAGAGACTTGTGCTTCGGCACATACACACATATGAATAACATAATCATGCCCTGAAAGTTTGAATCAAAAAGTCTTGCTAGAAAAAAAGTTATTAAACATTTAATTTCCCATAGCGTAGGCGTCTTCCAGCCTAACCGCAGTCGCTACGTCAACTGCGCAGTTGGCAGAGCGCGTGCTTGAGCGTGCGTCTGTGTGTGTATGTGTTGCTTGCAATATATATGTATGTAAACTAAGCATAGAATATTTGAAGTATCGGCACTTCGCAGGGCTCAGGGTATCTCTTAGTCGAGCCGTCTCGACTAGAGCATTCTTACTTGTTTTATATTTGGAATGCCTTTAGAAAATATAATTTGTCTTTTGAATGTGTTTATTGGTTTCTCTGTAATGCAAATTAAATTACTACTGTCTTCGTCAGCGTTATGTTGTGTTTCAGGATTGGCTAAGAAATGATTTTGGTTTGTGATCGTAATATTGTTGACTAAGTTATACTTTCTATTGTATAAAATTACAGTTTGTGATTTATAATCTATAACGGCTTGAGCTTCTGAAAGCAGTTTTCTACCAATTAATAAATCGTAATCTACTGAAAACTGATGTAGAAAGAATTCATTATTACTCTTGAACAAGTTGTTGGAAAGGACATTTACTTTTTGTGTGATTATTAAAGGTCCATTACTGGTGTGAATAAGACAATCGGTATTATGAATTGGTAAATTAAAAATATTAGATGTCATCATATTAACAGTAGATCCTGTGTCTATTAAACATTTTAAATTTTTGCCCTTATAAGTGATAGTTATGTATTGTTGGTTTCCGAGGCTGGCAGCTGAAAAATTTTCGGCTTTCTCGATTTCTATTTCATTTAATTGTTTTGTCTCATGTTCGGCTGTGGCTGTTTGTATGTATGTGTCATTTAAGCTTTGTTGGTAACTTTGTTCTTGGTAATGTTGAGGATAGTATTCAGAATAAGGAGCTACTTGATTATAATATTCTTGTTTCACATATAATTGTGATAGTTAATTTCTTCTTGATTTCTAGTTTCTTCGTCTATGCTCATTTTGCTTTGTCTACTTTCTGCAGGTCTAACACGTTTTGTTGGTTGGGTATTGAAAGGGGCTTGTTGTGGAGTTACTTGTGCATGTTGTCCGAAACGATTATTGTCAAATTGGCTCGGTCTTAGAATTGATCTTTGTGTAGGGTATAATGGTCTGACTGTGTTAGGTGTTTGTTGCATTGGTCGATGTGAATAATGATTAGGTGGAAAAATGTTATTGTTAGTATTATTAGGTGTTGGTGTTGATATTGGTGGAAGATATGGTTGCTGAAAGTAAGGTCGATATGGGACATAAGGATGGTTTGGTTGAAGGAATGTGGGAAATCTTTGAGTATAAGGATTTGGGTATGACAGCTTAAAATTTTTAGCTTGTTTTGCTTTGATTTGATTTGAATTTAGACTGGGTTCATCATAAAGATTTTTTTCTTGTAATATGTTTATTAAAGATCTTAAATCGGGAATTTCGCAATTTATAATTCGAATACAAATATTTGTAGGTAGTTTTTGGATTAAGTCGTCAATACTAGTTTTAATTAGTCGTGCATACAATATTTTTTCATCTACATTATTTTCTAGTTCTAGCTTACTCATCAGTGTTTGCCTGCGATGTTCTGCCTCTTCCAAAAAAGCTCGAACATTTCCCTTGAATGGGGTGCTCCGGAATTCTTCTAACAAGACATGATTTTTGGTTTGTGTCTTGTAGTTTAATATGAGTTGCTTCCGAAGATCCGACCATGTTGTGAGATTGTTTATGCCAAGAGATAGCATAACTTCACTGCTGATGCAGCTTTCGACAAGTCCAAAAAGTATTAACCTCTGCCTCGCATCATTGGTGGTGTAGAGGGACAATATGTAATCGATCCGTTTGATGAACGTGTATAAATGGTTCTTGTTTCCAGTGAATTTTTCAACAATTTTTAGTTGATTGATTACTTGCGTCATACTTGTGTCAGATAGGGGTGTTGTTGCGTTTCCTTCCATTTTGTTTGTTTAATATATTATTATAGTTTTTTTTTCACTTAATTTTAAGTTCAGTTTTTTCTTTTTCTTTTTGAATTTATTATTATTAATATTCACTTAATTTTTAGTTCAGTTTTTATATTCACTTAATTTTAAGTTCAGTTTTTCTTTTTCTTTTTGAATTTATTATTATTAATATTCAC
Source organism: Drosophila peninsularis (assembly GCA_035047485.1). NCBI lineage: Eukaryota > Metazoa > Arthropoda > Insecta > Diptera > Drosophilidae > Drosophila > Drosophila peninsularis. Next base: position 7,598 of record JAWNPN010000060.1, on the reverse strand, counting down.
TTAATTTTTAGTTCAGTTTTTATATTCACTTAATTTTAAGTTCAGTTTTTCTTTTTCTTTTTGAATTTATTATTATTAATATTCACTTAATTTTTAGTTCAGTTTTTATATTCACTTAATTTTAAGTTCAGCTTTTCTTTTTCTTTTTGAATTTATTATTATTAATATTCACTTAATTTTTTGTTCAGTTTTTATATTCACATAATTTTTAGTTCAGTTTTTATCTTTTTTGAATTTATTATTATCAATACTTAATTTTCTATAGTTTTGATTGTTTGGTTTGCACAGATAGCTCTTTCGAATTTTGTGAGATAACCAGAAGTTTCTGGAATTATAGTCTCTTCGAATTCTATCGCGTCTTCTTGAATTAATTTCAAGTTTTATTTGCACAATCTGTGGCTTTGGCAATATGCGAAATTTGGTGTACACGTCACTGTCGAGGTTTTTATTTTTTAAAAACTTGACGCGATATTGACCGTCGCGTGGGTTGCCTTTGCGTCAGTTGTTTAGCGGATAGCAGTAACCAGGCATAAGAATTAATAACTTAGTTATTGCATCAAGATGCTCTTTATTGCTATCCTACCGGCTGCGCCAATTGAATATAAGTAAATTTGAGTCGAACTAATACCACGCCAAAAGCTAATGGTAACGTTGATGTGATTTTAAAAGACGAAGTCACGATTTGTATTTTTCTTGACAACTTGCTTTATTCACAAACAACTTAAGACTAAAGAATATTTTTATCCTAGGCTTATTTATATGCTGTTGAAATTACGCAGCAGCAACATGACGCGTTGATGCAACGGTTCCTTCTAGTTAATTCTGGATTCGGGTGGTCGGGCGCGTTAGCAACATGACGCGTTGATGCAACGGTTCTTTCTATCCAATTAATTCTGGATTCGGGTGGTCGGGCGCGTTAGCAACATGACGCGTTGATGCAACGGTTCTTTCTATCCAGTTAATTCTGGATTCGGGTGGTCGGGCTCGTTAGCAACATGACGCGTTGATGCAACGGTTCTTTCTAGTTAATTCTGGATTCGGGTGGTCGGGCGCGTTAGCAACATGACGCGTTGATGCAACGGTTCTTTCTATCCAGTTAATTCTGGATTGGCAATTCCAATAAATTTCAGCTGAGCTAGCACGTTGCTATGGGAACAGTTTTTTATGTATTGTGAACATAATTATTATGATTATGTTACTATATATATATATAAATAAATAAATTTGAAAGCGTCACGAAGCAGCCGAGAAGAAGCAGCATTCACGGAGCAACCGAGAAGCTACAACCAGGGAACAGCCCAGAAACGACAGCCGAGAAGAAGCAGCCGAGAAGCAGCATCCTGGGAGCAACCGAGAAGCAGCATCCAGGGAGCAACCGAGAAGCAGCAAAAGGACATCATTTCCAGATAAGTTTAGAGATAAATAGTATAAATAAGAAAAATGATGTCCGAGGCGACAATTCAGTTACTAAATAATCAGTCAACACTGATGACAGAAATCCAGCAAATAATAAGTAGTGAGGAGGTTCACAAATTAAAACCCATTAGATCAAAGTTTATGAGCAATCATAAGACACTATTAGAAATCGGAATAGTAGATCATGAATATTTCAACAAAAATTTATATGAAACAAGTAAGAATGCTCTAGTCGAGAGTGCTCGACTAGGAGATACCCTGAGCCCTGCAAAGTGCCGATACTTCAAATATTCTATGGCTAGTTTACATATACATATATTGCAAGCATCACATACACACACACAGACGCACGCTCAAGCACACGCTCTTCCAACTGCGCAGTTGACGTAGCGACTGCGCTTGGGCTGCAAGTGGCTTATGTTGTGGAAATTAAATTTTTAATAACTTTTTTCTAGCAAGACTTTTTAATTCAAACTTTCAGGGCATGATTATGTTATTCATATGTGTGTATGTGCCGAAGCACAAGTCTCTAGTATTTGAAATGCGTTTTTTGAAAATTTTGGGCGAAGGGGGCGTGGCATCCAAAATCCAAAAATTACAAAATGTCTGTATTCACAACAGGAATCTACATAGTGAATTTCATGTCTCTAACTCTTACGGTACGTAAAAGAGACGAAAAGTTATCGAAATTTATCGATAAAAAGAGAACGGGAAGAGTTATCGAATTTTTGAAAAAAACTCGTATAGCGTATGGTATTCAGGAGTATACATGTCAAATTTCAGCTCTCTAGCTTCTGTGGTTTACGAGATCGCTGCGTTCACACAGACGGACGGACGGACAGACGGACGGACGGACGGACAGACGGACAGGGCTATATCAACTCAGCTCATCGAGCTGATCAGGAATATATATACTTTGTATGGTCTGCGACGTCTCCTTCTGCCTGTTACATACATTTTCACAAAAACATTATACCCTGATTTCCCATTTTCAATGGGCTCAGGGTATAATAAACTGGCGCCCAGCAGAGACCAGTGTGGAACAAGTTCGATTAAGTTCGCGACAAAGTACAAGTCTATTGTACTGTCCACGCTGGCCAAACATAAATTAGCGAAAATCGGAGTGACTCCGAGGCTAAAAACATCGGATGAAAAAGAAAAAATTCTTCTGAGGAGCAAAGAAGCAGCATTCACGAAGCTGCCGAGAAGCAGCATCCAGGGAGCAACCGAGAAGCAGCATCCAGGGAGCAACCGAGAAGCAGCAAAAGGACATCATTTCCAGATAAAAAGCAGCCGAGAAGCAGCATCCAGGGAGCAACCGAGAAGCAGCATCCAGGGAGCAACCGAGAAGCAGCAAAAGGACATCATTTCCAGATAAGTTTAGAGATAAATAGTGTAAATAAGAACAAGTAAGAATGCTCTAGTCGAGACGGCTCGACTAGGAGATACCCTGAGCCCTGCGAAGTGCCGATACTTCAAATATTCTATGCTTAGTTTACATACATATATATATTGCAAGCACATACACACACACAGACGCACGCTCAAGCACGCGCTCTGCCAACTGTGCAGTTGACGTAGCGACTGCGGTTAAGCTGCAAGACGCCTACGCTATGGGAAATTAAATGTTTAATAACTTTTTTTCTAGCAGGACTTTTTGATTCAAACTTTCAGGGCATGATTATGTTATTCATATGTGTGTATGTGTCGAAGCACAAGTCTCTAGTATTTGAAATGCGTTTTTTAAAAACTTGACGCGATATTGACCGTCGCGTGGGTTGCCTTTGCGTCAGTTGTTTAGCGGATAGCAGTAACCAGGCATAAGAATTAATAACTTAGTTATTGCATCAAGATGCTCTTTATTGCTATCCTACCGGCTGCGCCAATTGAATATAAGTAAATTTGAGTCGAACTAATACCACGCCAAAAGCTAATGGTAACGTTGATGTGATTTATTAAAGACGAAGTCACGATTTGTATTTTACTTGACAACTTGCTTTATTCACGAACAACTTAAGACTAAAGAATATTTTGTCCTAGGCTTCTTTTATATGCTGTTGAAATTACGCAGCAGCAACATGACGCGTCGCTGCAACGGTTCTTTTACCGTTAGTCGGGCTCGTTATGTCCAGTTAATTCCGGATTCGGGCGGTCGGGCGCGTTATTCTCAGTGTTCGGTGAAAAGCAACATGACTCGTTGATGCAACGGTTATTTTGCCGTTAGTCGGGCGCGTTATATCCAGTTAATTCCGGATTCGGACGGTCGGGCGCGTTATTCTCAGTATTCATGACGCGTTGATGCAACGGTTCTTTTGCCGTTAGTCGGGCGCGTTACATTCAGCGTTTCCAAGAAATTTCAGCTGAGCTAGCACGTTGCTATGGGAACAGTTTTTTATGTATTGTGAACATAATTATTATGATTATGTTACTATATATAATTGAATATAAGTAAATTGGAGTCGAACTAATACCACGCCAAAAGCTAATGGTAACGTTGATGTGATTTTTTAAAGACGAAGTCACGATTTGTATTTTTCTTGACAACTTGCTTTATTCACAAACAACTTAAGACTAAAGAATATTTTTATCCTAGGCTTATTTATATGCTGTTGAAATTACGCAGCAGCAACATGACGCGTCGCTGCAACGGTTCTTTTACCGTTAGTCGGGCGCGTTAGCAACATGACGCGTTGATGCAACGGTTCTTTCTATCCAATTAATTCTGGATTCGGGTGGTCGGGCGCGTTAGCAACATGACGCGTTGATGCAACGGTTCTTTCTATCCAGTTAATTCTGGATTCGGGTGGTCGGGCTCGTTAGCAACATGACGCGTTGATGCAACGGTTCTTTCTATCCAGTTAATTCTGGATTGGCAATTCCAATAAATTTCAGCTGAGCTAGCACGTTGCTATGGGAACAGTTTTTTATGTATTGTGAACATAATTATTATGATTATGTTACTTCCCTCTCCTCAAGAGGCGAGCCTGCGAGTCAAGGTGACACAGAAGAATTATATTTGATCGTGTCATCTCGATAACTGTATGTTTTACTTAATATTATGGGGTCACAAGATACGTAAAGTATAAGATTACAATTATGAATGTGACTATTGTGATTATAATGATTGTATATGTGAGGATAATATTTTGTGATAAAATTTTACAATATTATTATGCTTTATAAGTTTGATTTTAATAATTTCTATTGGGAAATACAATGGTGTAAGATCGACTTCTGGTTAAAAATAGTTATTGCTTATAATTTTGTGATTTAATTGTAATATGATATGATATTAAGATTAACATTTTTTTTTTTTTTTTTTTTTTTTTTTTTGCAATTTTGTTTTTTAATTTATGTTTCAAGTAATATATTTTATTATTTCTTTGTACCTTTTTCATAATAGAAATGTAATGTAATCAGGTTGAGTTGTGATCGGGATATGGGATAATTTTGATTGTGTTAGTGGATTGAAAATCAATTGGGATATAAATTCAAGTAGAAGGTTTGATTGAAGTATGCTTATGAAGTAGAAACCTGTGGGTTTTGAATTTGGTTAATTTTCTTTAATTTTTTAAACTGTGTTTTATAGTAACGTGTAACTCTGTTTCTGTCAGTAATTTGGTAATGATCTGGATTTATTTTTTCAACGTTTTTATTGGCTTTAAAGGGATTTTCTAATTTTCCTTTTTGTAATGGTCCTTTTCGATATCTGGTATCGACTTCGTATTCTTGTCGGTCACTGTTGATTTTATTTATAACTTTTTCTTTTTTTCTTGAGTGTCTAACTTTGGTTGTCCACCATATAAGAATATGTGTGCAGGAGTTTGTCCAGTTGTGTCATGTTTTGTTTTGTGATTGTAAATGTAAAGAATGGTTTCTATTTTACTGAGTTTATTTTCTTCGTCATTTAAAGTATTGATTATTCTAATTTTTTCGTTTATTGTTTTGTGTAGTCGTTCGATGTCTGCTATTCCTGTTTTTGTAGTATTTAGTTGTATTTCTACTCCTTCATTTTCAAGCCATTTCTTGAGTGCTAAGCTGGAAAATGCGCCATCTCGGTCAGCTTTTAATAATATTGGCTTTCCTAACTGATTAAATATACGCATTAATGCGTTCTTGCATTCTATCCAATCTTTTGTTTTAATGTTTTCAAGAGTAGCGAATTTTGAATAAATGTCTATGCAACTAAGATAGTGTTTGCCTTCGGATGAATAAATGTCTATTACAAATTTATCGCGACAATGTTCGGGCCTGGGGGTAATTTTCATCGGCATGTTTGTGTTTCTGTGTTCGGTTTTTGCTAAGTTACAAATGTTACATTCATTTATTATGTTTTGTGTTAGTAATTGGCTGTTAGGGAAATAGTAAGTTTCACAGAAGAGTTTATTTGTTTTTTGAATTCCGGGGTGTAAGAGTTTTTCATGAGTCTTCAAAATAAGTTCTTTAAATTCAGCATATGAGTTTATATTTTTTAATTGAATGAGACTTCGTAGAATTTTAGTATGGTTAGTGTTGATAATTTCTTTGTGTGCGTTTTGAATGATCTCGAAATCTGCATCACTGTCTATAAACATTACACTAGTCTTTGTACAAAAATAGTCAATTAAATATTTTTCGGCTTTGTCTTTAGTCATGCTGTCGTATGTAATGTGAATTATTAAATTTTTGAAGTAATTCTGTTCTTTAATATTTGGAATGCCTTTAGAAAATATAATTTGTTTTTTTGAATGTGTTTATTGGTTTCTCTGTAATGCAAATTAAATTACTATTGTCTTCGTCAGCGCTATGTTGTGTTTCTTCTCCGAAATAAGTCTCTTCTATTTTTACTCGCGATAGAGCGTCAGCTATGTGGTTTTCTTTTCCTTTTATGTATTTTATATCAAAATCGTATTCTGATAATTTTACTCTCCATCGGGTTAATTTTGAATTTGGTTCTTTCATTTTATACAACCAACATAATGGTTGATGATCACTATTGATTTCGAAATGTCGACCTAGAAGGTAGTGTCGAAATGTTTTTGTTGCCCATACAATAGCTAAAAGTTCCTTTTCTATGGCACTGTAGTTAGTTTCGTGGTCATTAAGGGTCCTGCTGATAAAACTGATAGGATGTCCGTCTTGAGAGAGTACAGCTCCAAGGGCTACATTACTTGCGTCAGTTGTTAAAGTGAATTTATTTTTGAAATCGGGAATTTTTAAAATTGGATCATTGGAAATAAGTTGTTTTAGTTTTTCAAAAGCTCGAATGTATTCTGGGTTTTTAATATCTATTTTTGAATCTTTTCGAAGTACTGATGTCATTGGCTTGGCTATGTCTGCAAAGTTTGGAATAAACTTTCTATAATATCCAGTTAGTCCAAGAAAACCTTTTATTTCTTTAGTTTTTGTGGGAATAGGATATTTTAGAATTGCTTTGATTTTATCAGGATTGGGTTTTATTCCATCCTTAGTTATGACGTGTCCTAGGAAGGTTGTTTCTTGTTTTAGAAACTCACATTTATCAAGTTGTAATTTGAGATTTGCTTCAGAAAGCTTTTCGAAAACTAATTGCAGTGAGTGTAGGTGTTCTTTTAAAGATGTTGAATATACAATTATATCGTCGAGATATACTAAACAGTGTTTATTTAATAATGGTCGCAAAACATTATTCATGCAACGTTGAAAGGTTGCAGGTGCATTCTTTAATCCAAATGGCATACGAAGATATTCATAATGGCCATGTTTAGTAGAGAAAGCTGTTTTACTAATGGAATCTGGGTGCATTTCAAGTTGATGGAATCCTTTTGCAAGGTCGATTGTTGTAAAATAGTTGCATCTACCTAGTTTTCCTAAAATTTCGTCCATATTTGGTATTGGGTGTCTGTCATTTATGGTTACGTCATTAAGTTTTCTATAGTCAATTACAATTCTAAATTTTTGTTTACCTGAAGCATCTTGTTTTTTGGGTACGATCCATATAGGACTACAATAAGGAGAATTACTGGGGCGAATAATACCTTGATCTAACATGTCCTGAATTTGCTGTTCAACTTCTTGTTCGTATGCTTGTGGATAGCTGTATGGTTTTGTATGCAAAGGTGAATTGTGGGTGGTGTTAATAACATGTTTTTCTTGATTACTGAAACTAAGTTGGTCGCCTTCTTTGAATTGAATGTGTTGATATTGTTTCAACAAGCTTGTTA
>JAWNPN010000059.1:9682500-9833206 GCA_035047485.1 Drosophila peninsularis | reverse complement strand
ATTCTAAAATCGGATGAAAATACTGGTTATAATTAGCCAAAGTTCTCAAAAATTTACTTTCATTTCTCCACCGACATTTACTAAGTAACAGACATTTTCAAATGAAACTTTCGATTGCGAATCAATAGTATTGCTTATAAAGAAGCTAGTAGAGTTCGAAATTTTACAAAGAACAGCCGAGCTAGAGTCATGCAAAATTCAAGGTTCCAATTTTCAGAGTAAGGTGAATTTGTTCAAAAGTTCTTGAACCGTGAAAAATCTGTGAATACAGATCGTTTCTCTGATTAAATACGCTTCTAAAATTGTATACCATTCTAAAATCGGATGAAAATACTGGTTATAATTAGCCAAAGTTCTCAAAAATTTACTTTCATTTCTCCACCGACATTTACTAAGTAACAGACATTTTCAAATGAAACTTTCGATTGCGAATCAATAGTATTGCTTATAAAGAAGCTAGTAGAGTTCGAAATTTTACAAAGAACATCCAAGCTAGAGTCATGCAAAATTCAAGTGTCCAATTTTCAGAGTAAGCTGAATATGTTCAAAAGTTCTTGAGCCGTGGAAAATCTGTAAATACAGTTCGTTTCTCTGATTAAATACGCTTCCAAAATTGTATACCATTTTAAAATCGGATGAAAATACTGGTTATAATTAGCCAAAGTTCTCAAAAATTTACTTTCATTTCTCCACCGACATTTACTAAGTAACAGGCATTTTCAAATTAAACTTTCGATTGCGAATCAATAGTATTGCTTATAAAGAAGCTAGTAGAGTTCGAAATTTTACAAAGAACAGCCGAGCTAGAGTCATGCAAAATTCAAGGGTCCAATTTTCAGAGTAAGGTGAATATGTTCAAAAATTCTTGAACCGTGGAAAATCTGTGAATACAGATCATTGCTCTGATTAAATACGCTTCTAAAATTGTATACCATTCTAAAATCGAATGAAAATACTGGTTATAATTAGCCAAAGTTCTCAACAATTTACTTTCATTTCTCCACCGACATTTACTAAGTAACAGGCATTTTCAAATTAAACTTTCGATTGCGAATCAATAGTATTGCTTATAAATAAGCTAGTAGAGTTCGAAATTTTACAAAGAACGGCCGAGCTAGAGTCATGCAAAATTCAAGGGTCCAATTTTCAGAGTAAGGTGAATATGTTCAAAAATTCTTGAACCGTGGAAAATCTGTGAATACAGATCGTTGCTCTGATTAAATACGCTTCTAAAATTGTATACCATTCTAAAATCGGATGAAAATACTGGTTATAATTAGCCAAAGTTCTCAACAATTTACTTTCATTTCTCCACCGACATTTACTAATTAGCAGACATTTTCAAATGAAACTTTCGATTGCGAATCAATAGTATTGCTTATAAAAAACCTAGTAGAGTTCGAAATTTTACAGAGAGCAGCCGAGCTAGAGTCATGCTAAATTCAAGGGCCCAATTTTCAGAGTAAGGTGAATATGTTCAAAAAGTTCTTCTAAAATTGTATAGCATTCTAAAATCGGATGAAAATACTGGTTATAATTAGCCAAAGTTCTCAAAAATTTACTTTCATTTCTCCACCGACATTTACTAAGTAACAGACATTTTCAAATGAAACTTTCGATTGCGAATCAATAGTATTGCTTATAAAGAAGCTAGTAGAGTTCGAAATTTTACAAAGAACAGCCGAGCTAGAGTCATGCAAAATTCAAGTTTCCAATTTTCAGAGTAAGGTGAATTTGTTCAAAAGTTCTTGAACAGTGAAAAATCTGTAAATACAGATCGTTTCTCTGATTAAATACGCTTCTAAAATTGTATACCATTCTAATATCGGATGAAAATACTGGTTATAATTAGCCAAAGTTCTCAAAAATTTACTTTCATTTCTCCACCGACATTTACTATGTAACAGAGACATTTTCAAATGAAACTTTCCATTGCCAATCAATAGTATTGCTTATAAAGAACCTAGTAGAGTTCGAAATTTGACAAAGAACAGCCGAGCTAGAGTCATGTAAAATTCAAGGGTCCAATTTTCAGAGTAAGGTGAATATGTTCAAAAATTCTTGAACCGTGGAAAATCTGTGAATACAGATCGTTGCTCTGATTAAATACGCTTCTAAAATTGTATACCATTCTAAAATCGGATGAAAATACTGGTTATAATTAGCCAAAGTTCTCAACAATTTACTTTCATTTCTCCACCGACATTTTTAAATGAAACTTTCGATTGCGAATCAATAGTATTGCTTATAAAGAACCTAGTAGAGTTCGAAATTTTACAGAGAACAGCCGAGCTAGAGTCATGCTAATTTCAAGGGCCCAATTTTCAGAGTAAGGTGAATATGTTCAAAAGTTCTTGAACCGTGAAAAATCTGGAATACAGATCGTTTTGATTAAATACGCTTCTAAAATTGTATAGCATTCTAAAATCGGATGAAAATACTGGTTATAATTAGCCAAAGTTCTCAAAATTTACTTTCATTTCTCCACCGACATTTACTAAGTAACAGACATTTTCAAATGAAACTTTCGATTGCGAATCAATAGTATTGCTTATAAAGAAGCTAGTAGAGTTCGAAATTTTACAAAGAACAGCCGAGCTAGAGTCATGCAAAATTCAAGGTTCCAATTTTCAGAGTAAGGTGAATTTGTTCAAAAAATCTTGAACCGTGAAAAATCTGTGAATACAGATCGTTTCTCTGATTAAATACGCTTCTAAAATTGTATACCATTCTAAAATCGGATGAAAATACTGGTTATAATTAGCCAAAGTTCTCAAAAATTTACTTTCATTTCTCCACCGACATTTACTAAGTAACAGACATTTTCAAATGAAACTTTCTATTGCGAATCAATAGTATTGCTTATAAATAAGCTAGTAGTGTTCAAAATTTTACAGAGAACAGCCGAGCTAGAGTCATGCTAAATTCAAGGGCCCAATTTTCAGAGTAAGGTGAACATGTTCAAAAATTCTTGAACCGTGGAAAATCTGTGAATACAGATCATTGCTCTGATTAAATACGCTTCTAAAATTGTATACCATTCTAAAATCGAATGAAAATACTGGTTATAATTAGCCAAAGTTCTCAACAATTTACTTTCATTTCTCCACCGACATTTACTAAGTAACAGGCATTTTCAAATTAAACTTTCGATTGCGAATCAATAGTATTGCTTATAAATAAGCTAGTAGAGTTCGAAATTTTACAAAGAACGGCCGAGCTAGAGTCATGCAAAATTCAAGGGTCCAATTTTCAGAGTAAGGTGAATATGTTCAAAAATTCTTGAACCGTGGAAAATCTGTGAATACAGATCATTGCTCTGATTAAATACGCTTCTAAAATTGTATACCATTCTAAAATCGAATGAAAATACTGGTTATAATTAGCCAAAGTTCTCAACAATTTACTTTCATTTCTCCACCGACATTTACTAAGTAACAGGCATTTTCAAATTAAACTTTCGATTGCGAATCAATAGTATTGCTTATAAATAAGCTAGTAGAGTTCGAAATTTTACAAAGAACGGCCGAGCTAGAGTCATGCAAAATTCAAGGGTAAAATTTTCAGAGTAAGGTGAATATGTTCAAAAATTCTTGAACCGTGGAAAATCTGTGAATACAGATCGTTGCTCTGATTAAATACGCTTCTAAAATTGTATACCATTCTAAAATCGGATGAAAATACTGGTTATAATTAGCCAAAGTTCTCAACAATTTACTTTCATTTCTCCACCGACATTTACTAAGTAACAGACATTTTCAAATGAAACTTTCGATTGCGAATCAATAGTATTGCTTATAAAAAACCTAGTAGTGTTCGAAATTTTACAGAGAACAGCCGAGCTAGAGTCATGCTAAATTCAAGGGCCCAATTTTCAGAGTAAGGTGAATATGTTCAAAAGTTCTTACGTGAAAATTGTGAATACAGATGTCTCTGATTAAATAGGCATTCTAAAATCGGATGAAAATACTGGTTATAATTAGCCAAAGTTCTCAAAAATTTACTTTCATTTCTCCACCGACATTTACTAAGTAACAGACATTTTCAAATGAAACTTTCGATTGCGAATCAATAGTATTGCTTATAAAGAAGCTAGTAGAGTTCGAAATTTTACAAAGAACAGCCGAGCTAGAGTCATGCAAAATTCAAGGTTCCAATTTTCAGAGTAAGGTGAATTTGTTCAAAAGTTCTTGAACCGTGAAAAATCTGTGAATACAGATCGTTTCTCTGATTAAATACGCTTCTAAAATTGTATACCATTCTAAAATCGGATGAAAATACTGGTTATAATTAGCCAAAGTTCTCAAAAATTTACTTTCATTTCTCCACCGACATTTACTAAGTAACAGGCATTTTCAAATTAAACTTTCGATTGCGAATCAATAGTATTGCTTATAAATAAGCTAGTAGAGTTCGAAATTTTACAAAGAACGGCCGAGCTAGAGTCATGCAAAATTCAAGGGTCCAATTTTCAGAGTAAGGTGAATATGTTCAAAAATTCTTGAACCGTGGAAAATCTGTGAATACAGATCATTGCTCTGATTAAATACGCTTCTAAAATTGTATACCATTCTAAAATCGAATGAAAATACTGGTTATAATTAGCCAAAGTTCTCAACAATTTACTTTCATTTCTCCACCGACATTTACTAAGTAACAGGCATTTTCAAATTAAACTTTCGATTGCGAATCAATAGTATTGCTTATAAAGAAGCTAGTAGAGTTCGAAATTTTACAAAGAACGGCCGAGCTAGAGCCATGCAAAATTCAAGGGTCCAATTTTCAGAGTAAGGTGAATATGTTCAAAAATTCTTGAACCGTGGAAAATCTGTGAATACAGATCGTTGCTCTGATTAAATACGCTTCTAAAATTGTATACCATTCTAAAATCGGATGAAAATACTGGTTATAATTAGCCAAAGTTCTCAACAATTTACTTTCATTTCTCCACCGACATTTACTAAGTAGCAGACATTTTCAAATGAAACTTTCGATTGCGAATCAATAGTATTGCTTATAAAAAACCTAGTAGAGTTCGAAATTTTACAGAGAACAGCCGAGCTAGAGTCATGCTAAATTCAAGGGCCCAATTTTCAGAGTAAGGTGAATATGTTCAAAAGTTCTTCTAAAATTGTATAGCATTCTAAAATCGGATGAAAATACTGGTTATAATTAGCCAAAGTTCTCAAAAATTTACTTTAATTTCTCCACCGACATTTACTAAGTAACAGACATTTTCAAATGAAACTTTCGATTGCGAATCAATAGTATTGCTTATAAAGAAGATAGTAGAGTTCGAAATTTTACAAAGAACATCCAAGCTACAGTCATGCAAAATTCAAGTGTCCAATTTTCAGAGTAAGCTGAAATTGTTCAAAAGTTCTTGAGCCGTGGAAAACCTGTAAATACAGTTCGTTTCTCTGATTAAATACGCTTCCAAAATTGTATACCATTCTAAAATCGGATGAAAATACTGGTTATAATTAGGCAATGTTCTCAAAAATTTACTTTCATTTCTCCACCGACATTTACTATGTAACAGACATTTTCAAATGAAACTTTCGATTGCGAATCAATAGTATTGCTTATAAAGAACCTAGTATAGTTCGAAATTTGACAAAGAACAGCCGAGCTAGAGTCATGTAAAATTCAAGGGTCCATTTTTCAGAGTAAGGTGAATATGTTCAAAAGTTCTTAAACCGTGGAAAATCTGTGAAAGCAGATCGTTGCTCTGATTAAATACGTTTCCAAAATTGTATACAATTCTAAAATCGGATGAAAATACTGCTTATAATTAGGCAAAGTTCTCAAAAATTTACTTTACTGATTAAATACGCTTCCAAAATTGTATACCATTCTAAAATCGGATGAAAATACTGGTTATAATTAGCCAAAGTTCTCAAAAATTTACTTTCATTTCTCCACCGACATTTACTAAGTAACAGACATTTTCAAATGAAACTTTCGATTGCCAATCAATAGTATTGCTTGTAAAGCACCTAGTATAGTTCGAAATTTGACAAAGAACAGCCGAGCTAGAGTCATGCAAAATTCAAGTGTCCAATTTTCAGAGTAAGCTGAATATGTTCAAAAGTTCTTGAACCGTGGAAAATCTGTAAATACAGTTCGTTTCTCTGATTAAATACGCTTCAAAATTGTATACCATTCTAAAATCGGATGAAAATACTGGTTATAATTAGGCAAAGTTCTCAAAAATTTACTTTCATTTCTCCACCGACATTTACTATGTAACAGACATTTTCAAATGAAACTTTCCATTGCCAATCAATAGTATTGCTTGTAAAGAACCTAGTATAGTTCGAAATTTGACAAAGAACATCCGAGCTAGAGTCATGCAAAATTGAAGTGTCCAATTTTCAGAGTAAGCTAAATATGTTCAAAAGTTCTTGAACCGTGGAAAATCTGTGAAAGCAGATCGTTGCTCTGATTAAATACGTTTCCAAAATTGTATACAATTCTAAAATCGGATGAAAATACTGCTTATAATTAGGCAAAGTTCTCAAAAATTTACTTTACTGATTAAATACGCTTCCAAAATTGTATACCATTCTAAAATCGGATGAAAATACTGGTTATAATTAGCCAAAGTTCTCAAAAATTTACTTTCATTTCTCCACCGACATTTACTAAGTAACAGACATTTTCAAATGAAACTTTCGATTGCCAATCAATAGTATTGCTTGTAAAGCACCTAGTATAGTTCGAAATTTGACAAAGAACAGCCGAGCTAGAGTCATGCAAAATTCAAGTGTCCAATTTTCAGAGTAAGCTGAATATGTTCAAAAGTTCTTGAACCGTGGAAAATCTGTAAATACAGTTCGTTTCTCTGATTAAATACGCTTCAAAATTGTATACCATTCTAAAATCGGATGAAAATACTGGTTATAATTAGGCAAAGTTCTCAAAAATTTACTTTCATTTCTCCACCGACATTTACTATGTAACAGAGACATTTTCAAATGAAACTTTCCATTGCCAATCAATAGTATTGCTTGTAAAGCACCTAGTAGAGTTCGAAATTTTACAAAGAACATCCGAGCTAGAGTCATGCAAAATTGAAGTGTCCAATTTTCAGAGTAAGCTAAATATGTTCAAAAGTTCTTGAACCGTGGAAAATCTGTAAATACAGTTCGTTTCTCTGATTAAATACGCTTCCAAAATTGTATACCATTCTAAAATCGGATGCAAATACTGGTTATAATTAGCCAAAGTTCTCAAAAATTTACTTTCATTTCTCCACCGACATTTACTAAGTAACAGACATTTTCAAATGAAACTTTCCATTGCCAATCAATAGTATTGCTTGTAAAGCACCTAGTAGAGTTCGAAATTTTACAAAGAACATCCGAGCTAGAGTCATGCAAAATTGAAGTGTCCAATTTTCAGAGTAAGCTGAATATGTTCAAAAGTTCTTGAGTAGTGGAAAACCTGTAAATACAGTTCCTTTCTCTGATTAAATACGCTTCCAAAATTGTATACCATTCTAAAATAGGATGAAAATACTGGTTATAATTAGGCAATGTTCTCAAAAATTTACTTTCATTTCTCCACCGACATTTACTATGTAACAGACATTTTCAAATGAAACTTTCGATTGCGAATCAATAGTATTGCTTATAAAGAACCTAGTATAGTTCGAAATTTGACAAAGAACAGCCGAGCTAGAGTCATGTAAAATTCAAGGGTCCATTTTTCAGAGTAAGGTGAATATGTTCGAAAGTTCTTGAACCGTGGATAATCTGTGAAAGCAGATCGTTGCTCTGGTTAAACACGTTTCCAAAATTGTATACAATTCTAAAATCGGATGAAAATACTGCTTATAATTAGGCAAAGTTCTCAAAAATTTACTTTACTGATTAAATACGCTTCCAAAATGATATACCATTCTAAAATCGGATGAAAATACTGGTTATAATTAGCCAAAGTTCTCAAAAATTTACTTTCATTTCTCCACCGACATTTACTAAGTAACAGACATTTTCAAATGAAACTTTCGATTGCCAATCAATAGTATTGCTTGTAAGGCACCTAGTATAGTTCGAAATTTGACAAAGAACAGCCGAGCTAGAGTCATGCAAAATTCAAGGTTCCAATTTTCAGAGTAAGGTGAATTTGTTCAAAAGTTCTTGAACCGTGGAAAATCTGTGAAAGCAGATCGTTGCTCTGATTAAATACGTTTCCAAAATTGTATACAATTCTAAAATCGGATGAAAATACTGCTTATAATTAGGCAAAGTTCTTAAAAATTTACTTTACTGATTAAATACGCTTCCAAAATTGTATACCATTCTAAAATCGGATGAAAATACTGGTTATAATTAGCCAAAGTTCTCAAAAATTTACTTTCATTTCTCCACCGACATTTACTAAGTAACAGGCATTTTCAAATGAAACTTTCGATTGCGAATCAAAAGTATTGCTTATAAAGAACCTAGAAGAGTTCGAAATTTTACAAAGAACAGCCGAACTTCAGTCATGCAAAATTCAAGAGTCCAATTTTCAGAGTAAGGTGAATTTTTTCAAAAGTTCTTGAACCGTGAAAAATCTGTAAATACGGATCGTTTCTCTGATTAAATACGCTTCCAAAATTGTATACCATTCTAAAATCGGATGAAAATACTGGTTATAATTAGCCAAAGTTCTCAAAAATTTACTTTCATTTCTCCACCGACATTTACTAAGCAACAGACATTTTCAAATGAAACTTTCGATTGCCAATCAATAGTATTGCTTGTAAAGCACCTAGTATAGTTCGAAATTTGACAAAGAACAGCCGAGCTAGAGTCATGCAAAATTCAAGTGTCCAATTTTCAGAGTAAGCTGGATATGTAAAAAAGTTCTTGAACCGTGGAAAATCTGTAAATACAGTTCGTTTCTCTGATTAAATACGCTTCCAAAATTGTATACCATTCTAAAATCGGATGAAAATACTGGTTATAATTAGCCAAAGTTCTCAAAAATTTACTTTACTGATTAAATACGCTTCCAAAATGATATACCATTCTAAAATCGGATGAAAATACTGGTTATAATTAGCCAAAGTTCTCAAAAATTTACTTTCATTACTAAGTAACAGACATTTTCAAATGAAACTTTCGATTGCGAATCAATAGTATTGCTTATAAAGAAGCTAGTAGAGTTCGAAATTTTACAAAGAACATCCGAGCTAGAGTCATGCAAAATTCAAGTGTCCAATTTTCAGAGTAAGCTGAATATGTTCAAAAGTTCTTGAACCGTGGTAAATCTGTAAATACAGTTCGTTTCTCTGATTAAATACGCTTCCAAAATTGTATACCATTCTAAAATCGGATGAAAATACTGGTTATAATTAGGCAAAGTTCTCAAAAATTTACTTTCATTTCTCCACCGACATTTACTATGTAACAGAGACATTTTCAAATGAAACTTTCCATTGCCAATCAATAGTATTGCTTGTAAAGCACCTAGTAGAGTTCGAAATTTTACAAAGAACATCCGAGCTAGAGTCATGTAAAATTCAAGGGTCCATTTTTCAGAGTAAGGTGAATATGTTCAAAAGTTCTTGAACCGTGGATAATCTGTGAAAGCAGATCGTTGCTCTGGTTAAATACGTTTCCAAAATTGTATACAATTCTAAAATCGGATGAAAATACTGCTTATAATTAGGCAAAGTTCTCAAAAATTTACTTTACTGATTAAATACGCTTCCAAAATGATATACCATTCTAAAATCGGATGAAAATACTGGTTATAATTAGCCAAAGTTCTCAAAAATTTACTTTCATTTCTCCACCGACATTTACTAAGTAACAGACATTTTCAAATGAAACTTTCGATTGCCAATCAATAGTATTGCTTGTAAGGCACCTAGTATAGTTCGAAATTTGACAAAGAACAGCCGAGCTAGAGTCATGCAAAATTCAAGGTTCCAATTTTCAGAGTAAGGTGAATTTGTTCAAAAGTTCTTGAACCGTGGAAAATCTGTGAAAGCAGATCGTTGCTCTGGTTAAATACGTTTCCAAAATTGTATACAATTCTAAAATCGGATGAAAATACTGCTTATAATTAGGCAAAGTTCTCAAAAATTTACTTTACTGATTAAATACGCTTCCAAAATGATATACCATTCTAAAATCGGATGAAAATACTGGTTATAATTAGCCAAAGTTCTCAAAAATTTACTTTCATTTCTCCACCGACATTTACTAAGTAACAGACATTTTCAAATGAAACTTTCGATTGCCAATCAATAGTATTGCTTGTAAGGCACCTAGTATAGTTCGAAATTTGACAAAGAACAGCCGAGCTAGAGTCATGCAAAATTCAAGGTTCCAATTTTCAGAGTAAGGTGAATTTGTTCAAAAGTTCTTGAACCGTGGAAAATCTGTGAAAGCAGATCGTTGCTCTGATTAAATACGTTTCCAAAATTGTATACAATTCTAAAATCGGATGAAAATACTGCTTATAATTAGGCAAAGTTCTCAAAAATTTACTTTACTGATTAAATACGCTTCCAAAATTGTATACCATTCTAAAATCGGATGAAAATACTGGTTATAATTAGCCAAAGTTCTCAAAAATTTACTTTCATTTCTCCACCGACATATACTAAGTAACAGACATTTTCAAATGAAACTTTCGATTGCCAATCAATAGTATTGCTTGTAAAGCACCTAGTATAGTTCGAAATTTGACAAAGAACAGCCGAGCTAGAGTCATGCAAAATTCAAGTGTCCAATTTTCAGAGTAAGCTGGATATGTAAAAAAGTTCTTGAACCGCGGAAAATCTGTAAATACAGTTCGTTTCTCTGATTAAATACGCTTCCAAAATTGTATACCATTCTAAAATCGGATGAAAATACTGGTTATAATTAGCCAAAGCTCTCAAAAATTTACTTTCATTTCTCCACCGACATTTACTAAGTAACAGACATTTTCAAATGAAACTTTCGATTGCGAATCAAAAGTATTGCTTATAAAGAACCTAGAAGAGTTCGAAATTTTACAAAGAACAGCCGAACTTCAGTCATGCAAAATTCAAGAGTCCAATTTTCAGAGTAAGGTGAATTTGTTCAAAAGTTCTTGAACCGTGAAAAATCTGTAAATACGGATCGTTTCTCTGATTAAATACGCTTCTAAAATTGTACACCATTCTAAAATCTAATGAAAATACTGTTTATAATTAGCCAAAGTTCTCAAAAATTTACTTTCATTTCTCCACCGACATTTACTAAGTAACAGACATTTTCAAATGAAACTTTCGAGTTCGGATCAATAGTATTGCTTATGAAGAACCTAGTATAGTTCGAAATTTGACAAAGAACATCCGAGCTAGAGTCATGCAAAATTCAAGTATCCAATTTTCAGAGTAAGCTAAATATGTTCAAAAGTTCTTGAACCGTGGAAAATCTGTAAATACAGTTCGTTTCTCTGATTAAATACGCTTTCAAAATTGTATACCTATTCGAGTTAGAATTTATTCGAGACTAAAAATATGTATGCTGCAAGCGCAGGCAGCCGAACTTAAGCACAAAAAGGAATTGGATAAACGTTCCGTCATGATTCAAATGAACAGAACTAGCGAATTATGACTAAAAGAGTTGGACATTCAGCGGTGTGTACATAAATATTTCAACACTCCTTCTCAACGCGATGTCCACTTTACAAAAATTAAAGAATCTAAGCTAGTCCTAACATTTCTCTGAACTTTACATGCTTTGTCTTACATAAGTTTTTAGTTAGGATATCTGATGTCATATTATCCGTGGGAACGTACTTTACATTAATTACATTATTTTTATAAATTTCCCGTACAAAATGATACTTTATTTCGATGTGCTTGCTACGTGAATGAAATTTAGGATCTTTAGCAAGGCACTGTGCGCTTTGGTTATCGCTATATATCATTAATTTTAACATCGGCTCGAATCCCATCTCGTGGATCAGCTTTCTTAGGTATACAGCTTCTTTGGTGGCTGTAGAAAGTGCTACGTATTCTGCCTCCGTGCTGCTGAGGGCGACAAGGCTTTGCTTCTTTGATTCCCATGAGACTGCTGCTCCAGCCATGAAGAATGACCAACCCGTGAAAGACTTCCGATCGCTGCTATCGCCAGCCCAGTCGGCATCAACAAAACAATGGATAGGCACACCTGTTTTGTTGTAGCACAATCGCATCTCTGAGGTACCCTTTAAGTATCTCAAGACCCGCTTTGCAGCAACCTCATGCTCCTTGTGCGGATCTGCATTTCTCTGCGCCAGCTTAGTCACAGAATGTATTATATCTGGTCGTGTCGTCAGCGCCAAATATAATAAGGACCCGATGAGAGATTGGTAGCGTGTCTTGTCCACCTGCTCACAGCCAACATCGTCGCATTTTGTCTGGAAGCCAACTTCTAACGGTGTTGTTATTGCCTTACAGTCTTGCATGCCGTACTCCTTTAAGAGACCCTTGATGTATTGATTATGGCCAATGGATACGCCACCCGTTTTGCCATCTCTCTCGATTTCCATGCCTAGGAAATGCTACAGCTTGCCGCCATCAACTACGTAAAATTTATTTGATATAAGTTGCTTTATGTGGACCATGTCTTCTTCTCTGGTACATGCAAGTATAAAATCGTCAACATATACAACAATTATATTTAAATACCCTTTAATTGTATTGGTGTATATGCACGGCTCGCTCGCACATGGGACGAAACCAATCTCCAGCAAAGTACTCCTATGTAATCTTCGCCCGCTAATTATACCCTGAGCCCATTGAAAATGGGAAATCAGGGTATAATGTTTTTGTGAAAATGTATGTAACAGGCAGAAGGAGACGTCGCAGACCATACAAAGTATATATATTCTTGATCAGCTCGATGAGCTGAGTTGAAATAGCCCTGTCCGTCTGTCCGTCCGTCCGTCCGTCCGTCCGTCCGTCCGTCCGTCCGTCCGTCTGTGTGAACGCAGCGATCTCGTAAACCACAGAAGCTAGAGAGCTGAAATTTGACATGTATACTCCTGAATACCATACGCTATACGAGTATTTTTCAAAAATTCGATAACTCTTCCCGTTCTCTTTTTATCGATAAATTTCGATAACTTTTCGTCTCTTTTACGTACCGTAAGAGCTAGAGACCTGAAATTCACTACATAGATTCCTGTTGTGAATGCAGACATTTTGTAATTTTTGGTTTTTGGATGCCACGCCCCCTTCGCCCTAAATTTGCAAAAAACGCATTTCAAATACTAGAGAGTTGTGCTTCGGCACATACACACATATGAATAACATAATCATGCTCTGAAAGTTTGAATCAAAAAGTCCTGCTAGAAAAAAAGTTATTAAACATTTAATTTCCACAACATAAGCCTCTTGCAGCCCAACCGCTGTCGCTACGTCAACTGCGCAGTTGGCAGAACGTGTGCTTGAGCGTGCGTCTGTGTGTGTGTATGTGTTGCTTGCAATATATGTATATGTAAACTAAGCATACAATATTTGAAGTATCGGCATTTCGCAGGGCTCAGGGTATATCCTAGTCGAGCCGTCTCGACTAGAGCATTCTTACTTGTTTTATTTTTTCTTTGTGCTCACGGATACATGTGAACATTGATTTGTTCGCACACAAATGAGCTGTAGCTCCGCTATCTGCACACCATGCGTCTCTCGCCAATTCGTTTTTAGTTCCAGAAGCAGCAAACACCGAAAATGCCCTTTTATTACTCTCTTCGCGCGGTTTCGTTTTCTCTTTCGATCTGCACTTTGCCGCTATATGCCCGCGACGGCCACACGACCAACACTCTAAGTTTTTTCCGTCTCTCGGTTTGTCCTTTTTACCGTTTTCTTGCCGTGACACGAACATTTTCTGCTCAAATTTTTCCGCTACCTCGCCAATTTTGCGCCTCTCTCCTTCTTCAAGTAATTTGATTTTTAGGGCGCTAAGCGACGGCAGCAAATCTCGCGACTCTATGGCGACAACGAAATTTTCGAATTCGTCACTTAAACTTGCAAGCAAAATTATTGCGAGCATTTCATCGGGAACGTGTTGCTGGATTTCACATAATTTTTCTACGAGATCAGAGAAATTATTTAAATGTTCACGAATGCTTTCCGAACTTGACATTTTCAAATATAGCAATTGCTTGAATAGCTGTATTTTTCGCGTCGGACCCGAGGGTATATGAATTTCAGCTAATTTTTTCCAAGCTTCATTTGCTGTCTTACAGTGCTTAACATGTTAATTTGCGATGGTTTTAGGCACAACAATATACTTGCGAAAGCTTTCTCGTCTTTACTGTCTACCAACGCTAATTGTTCAGGTGTATCATTTTCGTTTTTTATTAAACGTTTAGAAGTCACCGCCCACAATTCAGAATGGATTAAGAGACTTCTCATCTGTACTGACCACACACCATAGTTTTCATCACCGAGTTTGTCAATTGCGAATTGCGAACTCATTTTGCACAAATTAATTAATATCCGATATTAATTAACAAAACCGAATCTCGACCAGTCTTTCCGACTAACATGCCCAATTTCCGCAGTCCTGGGCCCATAACCTATTCGAGTTAGAGTTTATTCGAGACTAAAAATATGTATGCTGCAAGCGCAGGCAGCCGAACTTAAGCACAAAAAGGAATTGGATAAACGTTCCGTCATGATTCAAATGAACAGAACTAGCGAATTATGACTAAAAGAGTTGGACATTCAGCGGTGTGTACATAAATATTTCAACAATACCATTCTAAAATCGGATGAAAATACTGGTTATAATTAGCCAAAGTTCTCAAAAATTTACTTTCATTTCTCCACCGACATTAACTAAGTAACAGACATTTTCAAATGAAACTTTCGATTGCGAATCAATAGTATTGCTTATAAAGAACCTAGTATAGTTCGAAATTTGACAAAGAACAGCTAGAGTCATGTAAAATTCAAGGGTCCATTTTTCAGAGTAAGGTGAACATGTTCAAAAGATCTTGAACCGTGGAAAATCTGTGAATACAGATCGTTGCTAAAGTTCTCAACAATTTACTTTCATTTCTCCGACATTTACTAAGTAACAGACATTTTCAAATGAAACTTTCGATTGCGAATCAATAGTATTGCTTATAAAGAAGCTAGTAGAGTTCGAAATTTTACAAAGAACAGCCGAGCTAGAGTCATGCAAAATTCAATGGTCCATTTTTCAGAGTAAGGTGAATATGTTCAAAAGTTCTTGAACCGTGGAAAATCTGTAAATACAGATCGTTTCTCTGATTAAAAACGCTTCCAAAATTGTATACCATTTTAAAATCAATTGAAAATACTGGTTATAATTAGCCAAAGTTCTCAAAAATTTACTTTATTTCTCCACCGACATTTACTAAGTAACAGGCATTTTCAAATGAAACTTTCGATTGCGAATCAATAGTATTGCTTATAAAGAAGCTAGTAGTGTTCGAAATTTTACAAAGAACAGCCGAACTTGAGTCATGCAAAATTAAAGAGTCCATTTTCAGAGTAAGGTGAATATGTTCAAAAGTTCTAAAACCGTGGAAAATCTGTAAATACAGATCGTTTCTCTGATTAAAAACGCTTCCAAAATTGTATACCATTTTAAAATCAATTGAAAATACTGGTTATAATTAGCCAAAGTTCTCAAAAATTTACTTTATTTCTCCACCGACATTTACTAAGTAACAGGCATTTTCAAATGAAACTTTCGATTGCGAATCAATAGTATTGCTTATAAAGAAGCTAGTAGTGTTCGAAATTTTACAAAGAATAGCCGAACTTGAGTCATGCAAAATTCAAGAGTCCATTTTCAGAGTAAGGTGAATATGTTCAAAAGTTCTTGAACCGTGAAAAATGTGTGAATACAGATCCTTGCTCTGATTAAATACGTTTCCAAATTTGTATACCATTCTAAAATCGGATGAAAATACTGGTTATAATTAGCCAAAGTTCTCAACAATTTACTTTCATTTCTCCACCGACATTTACTAAGTAACAGGCATTTTCAAATGAAACTTTCGATTGCGAATCAATAGTATTGCTTATAAAGAACCTAGTAGTGTTCGAAATTTTACAAAGAACAGCCGAACTTGAGTCATGCAAAATTAAAGAGTCCATTTTCAGAGTAAGGTGAATATGTTCAGAAGTTCTTGAACCGTGGAAAATCTGTGAAAAAAGATCGTTGCTCTGATTAAATACGCTTCTAAAATTGTATACCATTCTAAAATCGGATGAAAATACTGGTTATAATTAGCCAAAGTTCTCAAAAATTTACTTTATTTCTCCACCGACATTTACTAAGTAACAGGCATTTTCAAATGAAACTTTCGATTGCGAATCAATAGTATTGCTTATAAAGAAGCTAGTAGTGTTCGAAATTTTACAAAGAATAGCCGAACTTGAGTCATGCAAAATTCAAGAGTCCATTTTCAGAGTAAGGTGAATATGTTCAAAAGTTCTTGAACCGTGAAAAATGTGTGAATACAGATCCTTGCTCTGATTAAATACCTTTCCAAAATTGTATACCATTCTAAAATCGGATGAAAATACTGGTTATAATTAGCCAAAGTTCTCAACAATTTACTTTCATATCTCCACCGACATTTACTAAGTAACAGACATTTTCAAATGAAACTTTCGATTGCGAATCAATAGTATGGCTTTAAAAAACCTAGTAGTGTTCGAAATTTTACAAAGAACACCCGAGCTAGAGTCATGCAAAATTCAAGAATCCATTGTCAGAGTAAGGTGAATATGTTCAAAAGTTCTTGAACCGTGGAAAATCTGTGAATATAGATCGTTTCTCTGATTAAATACGTTACCAATATTGTATACCATTCAAAATTAATTAAAATACTGGTTATATTATTATTTTTCGTTTCTCCACCGACTTGTTCTAAGTAATAGACCTTCTCAGATGAAATTTTCGATTGGGGATCAAGAACACCCGAGCTAGAGTCATATAAAATTCAAGGGTCCATTTTTCAGAGTAAGGTGAATATGTTCAAAAGTTCTTCAACCGTGGAAAATCTGTGAATACAGATCGTTGCTAAAGTTCTCAACAATTTACTTTCATTTCTCCGACATTTACTAAGTAACAGACATTTTCAAATGAAACTTTCGATTGCGAATCAATAGTATTGCTTATAAAGAAGCTAGTAGAGTTCGAAATTTTACAAAGAACAGCCGAGCTAGAGTCATGCAAAATTCAAGGGTCCATTTTTCAGAGTAGGGTGAATATGTTCAAAAGTTCTTCAACCGTGGAAAATCTGTGAATACAGATCGTTGCTAAAGTTCTTAACAATTTACTTTCATTTCTCCACCGACATTTACTAAGTAACAGACATTTTCAAATGAAACTTTCGATTGCGAATCAATAGTATTGCTTATAAAGAAGCTAGTAGAGTTCGAAATCTTACAAAGAACAGCCGAGCTAGAGTCATGCAAAATTCAATGGTCCATTTTTCAGAGTAAGGTGAATATGTTCAAAAGTTCTTGAACCGTGGAAAATCTGTAAATACAGATCGTTTCTCTGATTAAAAACGCTTCCAAAATTTACTTTCATTTCTCCGACATTTACTAAGTAACAGACATTTTCAAATGAAACTTTCGATTGCGAATCAATAGTATTGCTTATAAAGAAGCTAGTAGAGTTCGAAATTTTACAAAGAACAGCCGAGCTAGAGTCATGCAAAATTCAAGGGTCCATTTTTCAGAGTAGGGTGAATATGTTCAAAAGTTCTTCAACCGTGGAAAATCTGTGAATACAGATCGTTGCTAAAGTTCTTAACAATTTACTTTCATTTCTCCACCGACATTTACTAAGTAACAGACATTTTCAAATGAAACTTTCGAATGCGAATCAATAGTATTGCTTATAAAGAACCTAGTAGAGTTCGAAATTTTACAAAGAACAGCCGAGCTAGAGTCATGCAAAATTCAAGGGTCCATTTTTCAGAGTAAGGTGAATATGTTCAAAAGTTCTTGAACCGTGGAAAATCTGTAAATACAGATCGTTTCTCTGATTAAAAACGCTTCCAAAATTGTATACCATTTTAAAATCAATTGAAAATACTGGTTATAATTAGCCAAAGTTCTCAAAAATTTACTTTAATTTCTCCACCGACATTTACTAAGTAACAGACATTTTCGAATGAAACTTTCGAATGCGAATCAATAGTATTGCTTATAAAGAACCTAGTGGTGTTCGAAATTTTACAAAGAATAGCCGAACTTGACTCATGCAAAATTCAAGAGTCCATTTTCAGAGTAAGGTGAATATGTTCAAAAGTTCTTGAACCGTGAAAAATGTGTGAATACAGATAGTTTCTCTGATCCTTTTTATACCCTGAGCCCATTGAAAATGGGAAATCAGGGTATAATGTTTTTGTGAAAATGTATGTAACAGGCAGAAGGAGACGTCGCAGACCATACAAAGTATATATATTCTTGATCAGCTCGATGAGCTGAGTTGAAATAGCCCTGTCCGTCTGTCCGTCCGTCCGTCCGTCCGTCCGTCCGTCCGTCCGTCCGTCCGTCCGTTCGTGCGTCTGTGTGAACGCAGCGATCTCGTAAACCACAGAAGCTAGAGAGCTGAAATTTGACATGTATACTCCTGAATACCATACGCTATACGAGTTTTTTTCAAAAATTCGATAACTCTTCCCGTTCTCTTTTTATCGATAAATTTCGATAACTTTTCGTCTCTTTTACGTACCGTAAGAGCTAGAGACCTGAAATTCACTATGTAGATTCCTGTTGTGAATACAGACATTTTGTAATATATGGATTTGGATGCCACGCCCCCTTCGCCCTAAATTTTCAAAAAACGCATTTCAAATACTAGAGACTTGTGCTTCGGCACATACACACATTTGAATAACATAATCGTGCCCTGAAAGTTTGAATAAAAAAAGTCCTGCTAGAAAAAAAGTTATTAAACATTTAATTTCCACAACATAAGCCTCTTGCAGCTCAAGCGCTGTCGCTACGTCAACTGCGCAGTTGGCAGAGCGTGTGCTTGAGCGTGCGTCTGTGTGTGTGTATGTGTTGCTTGCAGTATATGTATATGTAAACTAAGCATAGAATATTTAAAGTATCGGCACTTCGCAGGGCTCAGGGTATCTCCTAGTCGAGCCGTCTCGACTAGAGCATTCTTACTTGTTCTGTATAGCTTTAGTGTAAAATCTGAACTTATTGCCCTCACTGAGACATGGTTAACTCCAAATGTTTATAACAGTGAGGTTCTTTCTGATAATTCCACTATTTATAGACTTGATCGTTTGTCACGTAGAGGGGGTGGAGTTTTAATAGCTGTTAAATCCCAGAATCTTTTACCTTCTCATCACTTCACAATGTTAAACCCCTTTTTCCTCTTTTTTTTTTTTTTTTATCCCCCCCCCTCTTTTCATTTTACAACAATATCTTTTTTTAAAAAAAAATATGGGGATTTTCAAAAAAACCACCCGTTTTTTTTTTTGGGTGATTTTAATATACCAAACACTTCTTGGGCCTTATCTCTCAATTCAAATCATCTTATTCCAACAATGGATCATTATCTTTTTGACGAATTGTTTAACCTTTCCATGTTTCAGATGAACTCCATCTCAAATCATTTGAATCGATCTCTTGATCTTGTTTTTACTAATGATGATACCATCATTAGGGTTTTAAGATCAACACCCTTTTGTATTCCTGAGGATATACATCATCCGACCTTAGAGGTTTTAATACCTATTGACTGTCCACCAATTTCAACGTCATTATCATTTAAACAACGTCGTTGTTTTAAAAAATGTAATTTTGTTTTGCTTAGTGATCTCATTAATGCAGCGGACTGGTCCCCTTTGTATGAGGCAACTGAGGTTGATTTAGCAGTTTCTATATTTTATAGTACTTTAAATTCTATCCTAGACAGTTGTGTTCCTATATGTATTACAAAATCCCTTTCTAATAAACCACCCTGGTTTACTCCGACTCTTTCGAATTTACAAAATATTAAATCTAAATATTTTAAAAAGTCTAAAAAGTCGGGCTCAATTGTTGACTGGTCTAAATACTCATTAGCTAAGTCAAATTTCAATATTTGTAACTCTCGTTGCTATGAGAATTACCTCTCACGCTGTAGAAGGCAGTTTGCTAGTGACCCTAAAAGGTTTTATTCATTTGTAAATTCGAAGCGTAAATCTTCTGGATTGCCCTCTTCATTTTTCTTCGGTTTAGAAAAGACCTGTAATGATCAAGATGCCTCTGATCTATTTGCAGATTTCTTCCAATCCACCTACTCTTCTGCTACAACCTATACCAAATCTCATTCAACTTTGAATACTATAATGAATGTAAATTCCATTATTGCTTCAAATATTTCGTCTCCCTCTCTCTTATCCGCTATTCGGACTTTGAAAACATCGTTCTCTCCTGGAGCAGATGGTATTCCAAGTTGTTTGATTAAAGAATGCAGTGTTTCTTTGCGGTCACCTTTATTAAAACTGTTTAATTTGTCCCTTAATACCTCAGTATTCCCTTCAATTTGGAAAGAATCATTTATTATTCCTCTGTATAAAAAAGGAGGAAGATCTGATATTTCTAATTATAGAGGTATTGCGAAGCTTTCTGTTATTCCGAAGTTATTTGAAAAAATGATAACTTCGAACTTGCAACATTTTTGCAAATCGATTATTTCACCATCTCAGCATGGCTTTGTTCAGAATCGATCAACCTCAACTAACCTATTAGAATTTTCATCTCTAATCAACGAAAGCTTTTTAAATAAAATGCAGACTGATGTTATATATACTGACTTTAGTAAGGCATTTGACTCAGTTCAGCATGATATTTTACTTCAAAAGCTTGACCATTTCGGATTTTCGCCTAAACTTCTGTCTTGGATAGCTTCCTATTTAAAGGGTAGAACCCAAAGAGTTTTGTTAAGAACATCTATTTCGAAGGTCATATTTGTCTCATCGGGTGTGCCTCAGGGTAGTCATTTGGGCCCTCTTCTATTCTCCCTTTTTATAAATGACCTTCCGAATTGTATTTCTCATTCAAAGGTTTTTATGTATGCAGATGACGTAAAACTCTGTCTCTCATACAACAATTCACTGAATCATCTACGATTACAAGATGATCTTGATTCCTTTCAATGTTGGTGTAAGGCTAATCAATTGCAGTTGAATTGCTCCAAATGTATGACAATGACCTTTAGTCGCATTTGTCCATATACTGCTCATTATAAAATCAATAATGATTCCTTGCAACGTATTTCTACAATGAAAGATCTTGGGGTGCTCTTTGACTCTAAACTTAGTTTCAATTCCCATATATCAACCATCATTAATGAAGCCAAAAGTGTTCTTGGCTTTATTAAACGATGGTCGAAAGAATTTAATGACCCGTTTGTTACCAAACTCCTTTTTGTTTCGCTGGTTCGACCAATTTTGGAATATTGTTCAGTTATATGGTCGCCACAGCATAAATTGTACCAGGACCGTATAGAATCGGTTCAGAAACAGTTTCTTCTCTTTGCGTTACGCAATCTTAACTGGGATCGTAACCTTCGCTTACCCTCTTATCATAGTAGGCTTCTTCTTATAGATCTTCCGTCACTAATAAACCGTAGAACAGTCTTGGGTATTGCTTTTCTACATAATTTGATTAGTGGTAATACTGATTCGCCTGCTCTTTTAAAGCAAATTAATTTTGTAGTACCTTCTCGTATTTCCCGTCACTTTCGTCCTCTATATTTACCTATATGTACATCTGATTACTCCTTGCATAGTGCGTTTCAGGTCTTATGTACTACCTATAATAAATATTTTTATGTATTTGCTTCAGAACTCTCTCTTCCTTTAATAAAATCCTTGCTTTCAGCTCACCTCAGAGAAATCACACACAGGGCCCAAGAGTGAGAATGTACAGGAATTGGCAATTCTTCCTACTTGTGTTGTGTTTTCTCATTTCTCT
Organism: Drosophila peninsularis; assembly: GCA_035047485.1. NCBI lineage: Eukaryota > Metazoa > Arthropoda > Insecta > Diptera > Drosophilidae > Drosophila > Drosophila peninsularis. The sequence continues at coordinate 9,811,266 of JAWNPN010000059.1, read as the reverse complement.
AAATACATAAATATTGTTCTTCTTCTCCTGTTTTTTGGTTAAGCTATGTTTGTAAATTAATTTTTAAACTAAATATTTTAATTTCTTCACTCCCTATCTTTCATAGTTCAATGATATCACTAACCATTTTGGCTGTGATTCGGGGCATAGCTCGCCGGCATGGCAAATAAAACACCCCCAGCGGGTGGTTGATTGATAAAATTTTGTTAATTTTAGGCTTTTACTTTAATTACTTATTAGTGACACTCGTTTTGTCAACTATATAATAAATAAATAAATAAATAGTAGAGTTCGAAATTTTACAAAGAACAGCCGAGCTAGAGTCATGCAAAATTCAAGGGTCTATTTGTCAGAGTAGGGTGAATATGTTCAAAAGTTCTTCAACCGTGGAAAACTGGAAAGCAGACTTGCTAAAGTTCTCAACCATTTTTTTTCATTTCTCCACCGACATTTACTATGTAACAGACATTTTCAAATGAAACTTTCGATTGCGAATCAATAGTATTGCTTATAAAGAAACTAGTAGAGATCGAAATTTTACAAAGAACAGCCGAACTAGAGTCATGCAAAATTCAAGAGTCCATTTTCAGAGTAAGGTAAATATGTTCAAAAGTTCTTGAACCGTGAAAAATCTGTGAATACAGATAGTTGCTCTGATCTTTCTATGATTAAATACGCTTCTAAAATTGTATACCATTCTAAAATCGGATGAAAATACTGGTTATAATTAGCCAAAGTTCTCAACAATTTAATTTCATTTCTCCACCGACATTTACTAAGTAAAAGACATTTTCAAATTAAACTTTCGATTGCGAATCAATAGTATTGCTTATAAAGAAACTAGTAGAGTTCGAAATTTTACAAAGAACAGCCGAACTAGAGTCATGCATCAATATGTTCAAAAGTTCTTGAACCGTGAAAAATCTGTGAATACAGATCGTTGCTCTGATTTTTGATTACGCTTTCAAAATTGTATACCATTCTACAATCGGATGAAAATACTGGTTATAATTAGCCAAAGTTCTCAACAATTTACTTTCATTTCTCCACCGACATTTACTAAGTAACAGACATTTTCAAATGAAACTTTCGATTGCGAATCAATAGTATTGCTTATAAAGAACCTAGTAGAGTTCGAAAATTTACAAAGAACAGCCGAGCTAGAGTCATGTAAAATTTAAGGGCCCAATTTTCAGAGTAAGGTGAATATGTTCAAAAGTTCTTGAACCGTGGAAAATCTGTGAATACAGATAGTTCTCTGACTTTCTCTGATTAAATACGCTTCTAAAATTGTATACCATTCTAAAATCGGATGAAAATACTGGTTATAATTAGCCAAAGTTCTCAAAAATTTACTTTCATTTCCCCACCGACATTTACTAAGTAACAGACATTTTCAAATGAAACTTTCGATTGCGAATCAATAGTATTGCTTATAAAGAAGCTAGAAAAGTTCGAAATTTTACAAAGAACAGTCCAATTTTCAGAGTAAGGTGAATATGTTCAGAAGTTCTTGAACCGTGGAAAATCTGTGAAAACAGATCGTTGCTCTGATTAAATACGCTTCTAAAATTGTATACCATTCTAAAATCGGATGAAACTACTGGTTATAATTAGCCAAAGTTCTCAAAAATTTACTTTCATTTCTCCACCGACATTAACTAAGTAACAGACATTTTCAAATGAAACTTTCGATTGCGAATCAATAGTATTGCTTATAAAGAACCTAGTAGAGTTCGAAATTTTACAAAGAACAGCCGAGCTAGAGTCATGCAAAATTCAAGGGTCCAATTTTCAGAGTAAGGTGAATATGTTCAAAAGTTCTTGAACCGTGGAAAATCTGTGAATACAGATCGTTGCTCTGATTAAATACGCTTCTAAAATTGTATACCATTCTAAAATCGGATGAAACTACTGGTTATAATTAGCCAAAGTTCTCAAAAATTTACTTTCATTTCTCCACCGACATTTACTAAGTAACAGACATTTTCAAATGAAACTTTCGATTGCGAATCAATAGTATTGCTTATAAAGAACCTAGTAGAGTTCGAAATTTTACAAAGAACAGCCGAGCTAGAGTCATGCAAAATTCAAGGGTCCAATTTTCAGAGTAAGGTGAATATGTTCAAAAGTTCTTGAACCGTGAAAAATCTGTGAATACAGATCGTTTCTCTGATTAAATACGCTTCTAAAATTGTATACCATTCTAAAATCGGATGAAAATACTGGTTATAATTAGCCAAAGTTCTCAAAAATTTACTTTCATTTCTCCACCGACATTTACTAAGTAACAGACATTTTCAAATGAAACTTTCGATTGCGAATCAATAGTATTGCTTATAAAGAACCTAGTAGAGTTCGAAATTTTACAAAGAACAGCCGAGCTAGAGTCATGCAAAATTCAAGGGTCCAATTTTCAGAGTAAGGTGAATATGTTCAAAAGTTCTTGAACCGTGGAAAATCTGTGAATACAGATCGTTGCTCTGATTAAATACGCTTCTAAAATTGTATACCATTCTAAAATCGGATGAAAATACTGGTTATAATTAGCCAAAGTTCTCAAAAATTTACTTTCATTTCTCCACCGACATTAACTAAGTAACAGACATTTTCAAATGAAACTTTCGATTGCGAATCAATAGTATTGCTTATAAAGAAGCTAGTAGAGTTCGAAATTTTACAAAGAACAGCCGAGCTAGAGTCATGCAAAATTCAAGGGTCCAATTTTCAGAGTAAGGTGAATATGTTCAAAAGTTCTTGAACCGTGGAAAATCTGTGAATACAGATCGTTGCTCTGATTAAATACGCTTCTAAAATTGTATACCATTCTAAAATCGGATGAAACTACTGGTTATAATTAGCCAAAGTTCTCAACAATTTACTTTCATTTCTCCACCGACATTAACTATGTAACAGACATTTTAAAATGAAACTTTCGATTGCGAATCAATAGTATTGCTTATAAAGAACCTAGTAGAGTTCGAAATTTTACAAAGAACAGCCGAGCTAGAGTCATGCAAAATTCAAGGGTCCAATTTTCAGAGTAAGGTGAATATGTTCAAAAGTTCTTGAACCGTGGAAAATCTGTGAATACAGATCGTTGCTCTGATTAAATACGCTTCTAAAATTGTATACCATTCTAAAATCGGATGAAACTACTGGTTATAATTAGCCAAAGTTCTCAACAATTTACTTTCATTTCTCCACCGACATTTACTAAGTAACAGACATTTTCAAATGAAACTTTCGATTGCGAATCAATAGTATTGCTTATAAAGAACCTAGTAGAGTTCGAAATTTTACAAAGAACAGCCGAGCTAGAGTCATGCAAAATTCAAGGGTCCAATTTTCAGAGTAAGGTGAATATGTTCAAAAGTTCTTGAACCGTGAAAAATCTGTGAATACAGATCGTTGCTCTGATTAAATACGCTTCTAAAATTGTATACCATTCTAAAATCGGATGAAAATACTGGTTATAATTAGCCAAAGTTCTCAAAAATTTACTTTCATTTCTCCACCGACATTTACTAAGTAACAGACATTTTCAAATAAAACTTTCGATTGCGAATCAATAGTATTGCTTATAAAGAACCTAGTAGAGTTCGAAATTTTACAAAGAACAGCCGAGCTAGAGTCATGCAAAATTCAAGGGTCCAATTTTCAGAGTAAGGTGAATATGTTCAAAAGTTCTTGAACCGTGGAAAATCTGTGAATACAGATCGTTGCTCTGATTAAATACGCTTCTAAAATTGTATACCATTCTAAAATCGGATGAAACTACTGGTTATAATTAGCCAAAGTTCTCAAAAATTTACTTTCATTTCTCCACCGACATTAACTAAGTAACAGACATTTTCAAATGAAACTTTCGATTGCGAATCAATAGTATTGCTTATAAAGAACCTAGTAGAGTTCGAAATTTTACAAAGAACAGCCGAGCTAGAGTCATGCAAAATTCAAGGGTCCAATTTTCAGAGTAAGGTGAATATGTTCAAAAGTTCTTGAACCGTGGAAAATCTGTGAATACAGATCGTTGCTCTGATTAAATACGCTTCTAAAATTGTATACCATTCTAAAATCGGATGAAACTACTGGTTATAATTAGCCAAAGTTCTCAAAAATTTACTTTCATTTCTCCACCGACATTAACTAAGTAACAGACATTTTCAAATGAAACTTTCGATTGCGAATCAATAGTATTGCTTATAAAGAACCTAGTAGAGTTCGAAATTTTACAAAGAACAGCCGAGCTAGAGTCATGCAAAATTCAAGGGTCCAATTTTCAGAGTAAGGTGAATATGTTCAAAAGTTCTTGAACCGTGGAAAATCTGTGAATACAGATCGTTGCTCTGATTAAATACGCTTCTAAAATTGTATACCATTCTAAAATCGGATGAAAATACTGGTTATAATTAGCCAAAGTTCTCAACAATTTACTTTCATTTCTCCACCGACATTAACTAAGTAACAGACATTTTCAAATGAAACTTTCGATTGCGAATCAATAGTATTGCTTATAAAGAACCTAGTAGAGTTCGAAATTTTACAAAGAACAGCCGAGCTAGAGTCATGCAAAATTCAAGGGTCCAATTTTCAGAGTAAGGTGAATATGTTCAAAAGTTCTTGAACCGTGGAAAATCTGTGAATACAGATCGTTGCTCTGATTAAATACGCTTCTAAAATTGTATACCATTCTAAAATCGGATGAAACTACTGGTTATAATTAGCCAAAGTTCTCAAAAATTTACTTTCATTTCTCCACCGACATTAACTAAGTAACAGACATTTTCAAATGAAACTTTCGATTGCGAATCAATAGTATTGCTTATAAAGAAGCTAGTAGAGTTCGAAATTTTACAAAGAACAGCCGAGCTAGAGTCATGCAAAATTCAAGGGTCCAATTTTCAGAGTAAGGTGAATATGTTCAAAAGTTCTTGAACCGTGGAAAAATCTGTGAATACAGATCGTTGCTCTGATTAAATACGCTTCTAAAATTGTATACCATTCTAAAATCGGATGAAAATACTGGTTATAATTAGCCAAAGTTCTCAACAATTTACTTTCATTTCTCCACCGACATTAACTAAGTAACAGACATTTTCAAATGAAACTTTCGATTGCGAATCAATAGTATTGCTTATAAAGAACCTAGTAGAGTTCGAAATTTTACAAAGAACAGCCGAGCTAGAGTCATGCAAAATTCAAGGGTCCAATTTTCAGAGTAAGGTGAATATGTTCAAAAGTTCTTGAACCGTGGAAAATCTGTGAATACAGATCGTTTCGCTCTGATTAAATACGCTTCTAAAATTGTATACCATTCTAAAATCGGATGAAACTACTGGTTATAATTAGCCAAAGTTCTCAAAAATTTACTTTCATTTCTCCACCGACATTTACTAAGTAACAGACATTTTCAAATGAAACTTTCGATTGCGAATCAATAGTATTGCTTATAAAGAAGCTAGTAGAGTTCGAAATTTTACAAAGAACAGCCGAGCTAGAGTCATGCAAAATTCAAGGGTCCAATTTTCAGAGTAAGGTGAATATGTTCAAAAGTTCTTGAACCGTGGAAAATCTGTGAATACAGATCGTTGCTCTGATTAAATACGCTTCTAAAATTGTATACCATTCTAAAATCGGATGAAACTACTGGTTATAATTAGCCAAAGTTCTCAAAAATTTACTTTCATTTCTCCACCGACATTAACTAAGTAACAGACATTTTCAAATGAAACTTTCGATTGCGAATCAATAGTATTGCTTATAAAGAAGCTAGTAGAGTTCGAAATTTTACAAAGAACAGCCGAGCTAGAGTCATGCAAAATTCAAGGGTCCAATTTTCAGAGTAAGGTGAATATGTTCAAAAGTTCTTGAACCGTGGAAAATCTGTGAATACAGATCGTTTCTCTGATTAAATACGCTTCTAAAATTGTATACCATTCTAAAATCGGATGAAAATACTGGTTATAATTAGCCAAAGTTCTCAACAATTTACTTTCATTTCTCCACCGACATTAACTAAGTAACAGACATTTTCAAATGAAACTTTCGATTGCGAATCAATAGTATTGCTTATAAAGAAGCTAGTAGAGTTCGAAATTTTACAAAGAACAGCCGAGCTAGAGTCATGCAAAATTCAAGGGTCCAATTTTCAGAGTAAGGTGAATATGTTCAAAAGTTCTTGAACCGTGGAAAATCTGTGAATACAGATCGTTGCTCTGATTAAATACGCTTCTAAAATTGTATACCATTCTAAAATCGGATGAAACTACTGGTTATAATTAGCCAAAGTTCTCAAAAATTTACTTTCATTTCTCCACCGACATTTACTAAGTAACAGACATTTTCAAATGAAACTTTCGATTGCGAATCAATAGTATTGCTTATAAAGAAGCTAGTAGAGTTCGAAATTTTACAAAGAACAGCCGAGCTAGAGTCATGCAAAATTCAAGGGTCCAATTTTCAGAGTAAGGTGAATATGTTCAAAAGTTCTTGAACCGTGGAAAATCTGTGAATACAGATCGTTGCTCTGATTAAATACGCTTCTAAAATTGTATACCATTCTAAAATCGGATGAAACTACTGGTTATAATTAGCCAAAGTTCTCAAAAATTTACTTTCATTTCTCCACCGACATTAACTAAGTAACAGACATTTTCAAATGAAACTTTCGATTGCGAATCAATAGTATTGCTTATAAAGAAGCTAGTAGAGTTCGAAATTTTACAAAGAACAGCCGAGCTAGAGTCATGCAAAATTCAAGGGTCCAATTTTCAGAGTAAGGTGAATATGTTCAAAAGTTCTTGAACCGTGGAAAATCTGTGAATACAGATCGTTGCTCTGATTAAATACGCTTCTAAAATTGTATACCATTCTAAAATCGGATGAAAATACTGGTTATAATTAGCCAAAGTTCTCAACAATTTACTTTCATTTCTCCACCGACATTAACTAAGTAACAGACATTTTCAAATGAAACTTTCGATTGCGAATCAATAGTATTGCTTATAAAGAAGCTAGTAGAGTTCGAAATTTTACAAAGAACAGCCGAGCTAGAGTCATGCAAAATTCAAGGGTCCAATTTTCAGAGTAAGGTGAATATGTTCAAAAGTTCTTGAACCGTGAAAAATCTGTGAATACAGATCGTTTCTCTGATTAAATACGCTTCTAAAATTGTATACCATTCTAAAATCGGATGAAAATACTGGTTATAATTAGCCAAAGTTCTCAACAATTTACTTTCATTTCTCCACCGACATTAACTAAGTAACAGACATTTTCAAATGAAACTTTCGATTGCGAATCAATAGTATTGCTTATAAAGAAGCTAGTAGAGTTCGAAATTTTACAAAGAACAGCCGAGCTAGAGTCATGCAAAATTCAAGGGTCCAATTTTCAGGGTAAGGTGAATATGTTCAAAAGTTCTTGAACCGTGGAAAATCTGTGAATACAGATAGTTTCTCTGATCTTTTCTCTGATTAAATACGCTTCTAAAATTGTATACCATTCTAAAATCGGATGAAAATACTGGTTATAATTAGCCAAAGTTCTCAAAAATTTACTTTCATTTCTCCACCGACATTTACTAAGTAACAGACATTTTCAAATGAAACTTTCGATTGCGAATCAATAGTATTGCTTATAAAGAAGCTAGTAGAGTTCAAAATTTTACAAAGAACAGCCGAGCTAGAGTCATGCAAAATTCAAGAGTCCAATTTTCAGAGTAAGGTGAATATGTTCAAAAGTTCTTGAACCGTGAAAAATCTGTGAATACAGATCGTTTCTCTGATTAAATACGCTTCTAAAATTGTATACCATTCTAAAATCGGATGAAAATACTGGTTATAATTAGCCAAAGTTCTCAACAATTTACTTTCATTTCTCCACCGACATTTACTAAGTAACAGGCATTTTCAAATGAAACTTTCGATTGCGAATCAATAGTATTGCTTATAAAGAATCTAGTAGAGTTCGAAATTTTACAAAGAACAGCCGAGCTAGAGTCATGCAAAATTCAAGGGTCCAATTTTCAGAGTAAGGTGAATATGTTCAAAAGTTCTTGAACCGTGAAAAATCTGTGAATACAGATCGTTTCTCTGATTAAATACGCTTCTAAAATTGTATACCATTCTAAAATCGGATGAAACTACTGGTTATAATTAGCCAAAGTTCTCAACAATTTACTTTCATTTCTCCACCGACATTAACTATAGTAACAGACATTTTCAAATGAAACTTTCGATTGCGAATCAATAGTATTGCTTATAAAGAAGCTAGTAGAGTTCAAAATTTTACAGAGAACAGCCGAGCTAGAGTCATGCAAAATTCAAGGGCCCAATTTTCAGAGTAAGGTGAATATGTTCAAAAGTTCTTGAACCGTGGAAAATCTGTGAATACAGATAGTTTCTCTGATCTTTTCTCTGATTAAATACGCTTCTAAAATTGTATACCATTCTAAAATCGGATGAAAATACTGGTTATAATTAGCCAAAGTTCTCAAAAATTTACTTTCATTTCTCCACCGACATTTACTAAGTAACAGACATTTTCAAATGAAACTTTCGATTGCGAATCAATAGTTTTCCTTATAAAGAACCTAGTAGAGTTCGAAATTTTACAAAGAACAGCCGAACTTGAGTCATGCAAAATTCAAGAGTCCATTTTCAGAGTAAGGTGAATTTGTTCAAAAGTTCTTGAACCGTGAAAAATCTGTGAATACAGATCGTTGCTCTGATTAAATACGCTTCTAAAATTGTATACCATTCTAAAATCGGATGAAACTACTGGTTATAATTAGCCAAAGTTCTCAAAAATTTACTTTCATTTCTCCACCGACATTAACTAAGTAACAGACATTTTCAAATGAAACTTTCGATTGCGAATCAATAGTATTGCTTATAAAGAAGCTAGTAGAGTTCGAAATTTTACAAAGAACAGCCGAGCTAGAGTCATGCAAAATTCAAGGGTCCAATTTTCAGAGTAAGGTGAATATGTTCAAAAGTTCTTGAACCGTGGAAAATCTGTGAATACAGATCGTTGCTCTGATTAAATACGCTTCTAAAATTGTATACCATTCTAAAATCGGATGAAACTACTGGTTATAATTAGCCAAAGTTCTCAAAAATTTACTTTCATTTCTCCACCGACATTAACTAAGTAACAGACATTTTCAAATGAAACTTTCGATTGCGAATCAATAGTATTGCTTATAAAGAAGCTAGTAGAGTTCGAAATTTTACAAAGAACAGCCGAGCTAGAGTCATGCAAAATTCAAGGGTCCAATTTTCAGAGTAAGGTGAATATGTTCAAAAGTTCTTGAACCGTGAAAAATCTGTGAATACAGATCGTTGCTCTGATTAAATACGCTTCTAAAATTGTATACCATTCTAAAATCGGATGAAACTACTGGTTATAATTAGCCAAAGTTCTCAAAAATTTACTTTCATTTCTCCACCGACATTAACTAAGTAACAGACATTTTCAAATGAAACTTTCGATTGCGAATCAATAGTATTGCTTATAAAGAAGCTAGTAGAGTTCGAAATTTTACAAAGAACAGCCGAGCTAGAGTCATGCAAAATTCAAGGGTCCAATTTTCAGAGTAAGGTGAATATGTTCAAAAGTTCTTGAACCGTGGAAAATCTGTGAATACAGATCGTTTCTCTGATCTTTTCTCTGATTAAATACGCTTCTAAAATTGTATACCATTCTAAAATCGGATGAAAATACTGGTTATAATTAGCCAAATATTATAGTTCTCAACAATTTACTTTCATTTCTCTACCGACATTAACTAAGTAACAGACATTTTCAAATGAAACTTTCGATTGCGAATCAATAGTATTGCTTATAAAGAAGCTAGTAGAGTTCGAAATTTTACAAAGAACAGCCGAGCTAGAGTCATGCAAAATTCAAGGGTCCAATTTTCAGAGTAAGGTGAATATGTTCAAAAGTTCTTGAACCGTGAAAAATCTGTGAATACAGATCGTTTCTCTGATGTTTTCTCTGATTAAATACGCTTCTAAAATTGTATACCATTCTAAAATCGGATGAAAATACTGGTTATAATTAGCCAAAGTTCTCAAAAATTTACTTTCATTTCTCCACCGACATTTACTAAGTAACAGACATTTTCAAATGAAACTTTCGATTGCGAATCAATAGTATTGCTTATAAAGAACCTAGTAGAGTTCGAAATTTTACAAAGAACAGCCGAGCTAGAGTCATGCAAAATTCAAGGGTCCAATTTTCAGAGTAAGGTGAATATGTTCAAAAGTTCTTGAACCGTGGAAAATCTGTAAATACAGATCGTTTCTCTGATTAAATACGCTTCTAAAATTGTATACCATTTTAAAATCGGATGAAACTACTGGTTATAATTAGCCAAAGTTCTCAAAAATTTACTTTCATTTCTCCACCGACATTTACTAAGTAACAGACATTTTCAAATGAAACTTTCGATTGCGAATCAATAGTATTGCTTATAAAGAACCTAGTAGAGTTCGAAATTTTACAAAGAACAGCCGAGCTAGAGTCATGCAAAATTCAAGGGTCCAATTTTCAGAGTAAGGTGAATATGTTCAAAAGTTCTTGAACCGTGGAAAATCTGTGAATACAGATCGTTGCTCTGATTAAATACGCTTCTAAAATTGTATACCATTCTAAAATCGGATGAAAATACTGGTTATAATTAGCCAAAGTTCTCAAAAATTTACTTTCATTTCTCCACCGACATTTACTAAGTAACAGACATTTTCAAATGAAACTTTCGATTGCGAATCAATAGTATTGCTTATAAAGAAGCTAGTAGAGTTCGAAATTTTACAAAGAACAGCCGAGCTAGAGTCATGCAAAATTCAAGGGTCCAATTTTCAGAGTAAGGTGAATATGTTCAAAAGTTCTTGAACCGTGGAAAATCTGTGAATACAGATCGTTGCTCTGATTAAATACGCTTCTAAAATTGTATACCATTCTAAAATCGGATGAAACTACTGGTTATAATTAGCCAAAGTTCTCAAAAATTTACTTTCATTTCTCCACCGACATTAACTATGTAACAGACATTTTAAAATGAAACTTTCGATTGCGAATCAATAGTATTGCTTATAAAGAACCTAGTATAGTTCGAAATTTGACAAAGAACAGCCGAGCTAGAGTCATGCAAAATTCAAGGGTCCAATTTTCAGAGTAAGGTGAATATGTTCAAAAGTTCTTGAACCGTGGAAAATCTGTGAAAGCAGATCGTTGCTCTGATTAAATACGCTTCTAAAATTGTATACCATTCTAAAATCGGATGAAACTACTGGTTATAATTAGCCAAAGTTCTCAAAAATTTACTTTCATTTCTCCACCGACATTTACTAAGTAACAGACATTTTCAAATGAAACTTTCGATTGCGAATCAATAGTATTGCTTATAAAGAAGCTAGTAGAGTTCGAAATTTTACAAAGAACAGCCGAGCTAGAGTCATGCAAAATTCAAGGGTCCATTTTTCAGAGTAAGGTGAATATTGTTCAAAAGTTCTTGAACCGTGGAAAATCTGTGAAAACAGATCGTTGCTCTGATTAAATACGCTTCTAAAATTGTATACCATTCTAAAATCGGATGAAACTACTGGTTATAATTAGCCAAAGTTCTCAAAAATTTACTTTCATTTCTCCACCGACATTTACTAAGTAACAGACATTTTCAAATGAAACTTTCGATTGCGAATCAATAGTATTGCTTATAAAGAAGCTAGTAGAGTTCGAAATTTTACAAAGAACAGCCGAGCTAGAGTCATGCAAAATTCAAGGGTCCAATTTTCAGAGTAAGGTGAATATGTTCAAAAGTTCTTGAACCGTGGAAAATCTGTGAATACAGATCGTTGCTCTGATTAAATACGCTTCTAAAATTGTATACCATTCTAAAATCGGATGAAACTACTGGTTATAATTAGCCAAAGTTCTCAAAAATTTACTTTCATTTCTCCACCGACATTTACTATGTAACAGACATTTTCAAATGAAACTTTCGATTGCGAATCAATAGTATTGCTTATAAAGAACCTAGTAGAGTTCGAAATTTGACAAAGAACAGCCGAGCTAGAGTCATGTAAAATTCAAGGGTCCATTTTTCAGAGTAAGGTGAATATGTTCAAAAGTTCTTGAACCGTGGAAAATCTGTGAATAGCAGATCGTTGCTCTGATTAAATACGCTTCTAAAATTGTATACCATTCTAAAATCGGATGAAACTACTGGTTATAATTAGCCAAAGTTCTCAAAAATTTACTTTCATTTCTCCACCGACATTTACTAAGTAACAGACATTTTCAAATGAAACTTTCGATTGCGAATCAATAGTATTGCTTATAAAGAACCTAGTAGAGTTCGAAATTTTACAAAGAACAGCCGAGCTAGAGTCATGCAAAATTCAAGGGTCCAATTTTCAGAGTAAGGTGAATATGTTCAAAAGTTCTTGAACCGTGGAAAATCTGTGAATACAGATCGTTGCTCTGATTAAATACGCTTCTAAAATTGTATACCATTCTAAAATCGGATGAAACTACTGGTTATAATTAGCCAAAGTTCTCAAAAATTTACTTTCATTTCTCCACCGACATTTACTAAGTAACAGACATTTTCAAATGAAACTTTCGATTGCGAATCAATAGTATTGCTTATAAAGAAGCTAGTAGAGTTCGAAATTTTACAAAGAACAGCCGAGCTAGAGTCATGCAAAATTCAAGGGTCCATTTTTCAGAGTAAGGTGAATATGTTCAAAAGTTCTTGAACCGTGGAAAATCTGTGAAAACAGATCGTTGCTCTGATTAAATACGCTTCTAAAATTGTATACCATTCTAAAATCGGATGAAACTACTGGTTATAATTAGCCAAAGTTCTCAAAAATTTACTTTCATTTCTCCACCGACATTTACTAAGTAACAGACATTTTCAAATGAAACTTTCGATTGCGAATCAATAGTATTGCTTATAAAGAAGCTAGTAGAGTTCGAAATTTTACAAAGAACAGCCGAGCTAGAGTCATGCAAAATTCAAGGGTCCAATTTTCAGAGTAAGGTGAATATGTTCAAAAGTTCTTGAACCGTGGAAAATCTGTGAATACAGATCGTTGCTCTGATTAAATACGCTTCTAAAATTGTATACCATTCTAAAATCGGATGAAACTACTGGTTATAATTAGCCAAAGTTCTCAAAAATTTACTTTCATTTCTCCACCGACATTTACTAAGTAACAGACATTTTCAAATGAAACTTTCGATTGCGAATCAATAGTATTGCTTATAAAGAACCTAGTAGAGTTCGAAATTTTACAAAGAACAGCCGAACTTGAGTCATGCAAAATTCAAGAGTCCATTTTCAGAGTAAGGTGAATATGTTCAAAAGTTCTTGAACCGTGAAAAATCTGTGAATACAGATCGTTTCTCTGATCTTCTCTGATTAAATACGCTTCTAAAATTGTATACCATTCTAAAATCGGATGAAACTACTGGTTATAATTAGCCAAAGTTCTCAAAAATTTACTTTCATTTCTCCACCGACATTAACTAAGTAACAGACATTTTCAAATGAAACTTTCGATTGCGAATCAATAGTATTGCTTATAAAGAACCTAGTAGAGTTCGAAATTTTACAAAGAACAGCCGAGCTAGAGTCATGTAAAATTCAAGGGTCCATTTTTCAGAGTAAGGTGAATATGTTCAAAAGTTCTTGAACCGTGGAAAATCTGTGAAAACAGATCGTTGCTCTGATTAAATACGCTTCTAAAATTGTATACCATTCTAAAATCGGATGAAACTACTGGTTATAATTAGCCAAAGTTCTCAAAAATTTACTTTCATTTCTCCACCGACATTTACTAAGTAACAGACATTTTCAAATGAAACTTTCGATTGCGAATCAATAGTATTGCTTATAAAGAACCTAGTAGAGTTCGAAATTTGACAAAGAACAGCCGAGCTAGAGTCATGCAAAATTCAAGGGTCCAATTTTCAGAGTAAGGTGAATATGTTCAAAAGTTCTTGAACCGTGGAAAATCTGTGAATACAGATCGTTGCTCTGATTAAATACGCTTCTAAAATTGTATACCATTCTAAAATCGGATGAAACTACTGGTTATAATTAGCCAAAGTTCTCAAAAATTTACTTTCATTTCTCCACCGACATTTACTAAGTAACAGACATTTTCAAATGAAACTTTCGATTGCGAATCAATAGTATTGCTTATAAAGAACCTAGTAGAGTTCGAAATTTTACAAAGAACAGCCGAGCTAGAGTCATGCAAAATTCAAGGGTCCAATTTTCAGAGTAAGGTGAATATGTTCAAAAGTTCTTGAACCGTGGAAAATCTGTGAATACAGATCGTTGCTCTGATTAAATACGCTTCTAAAATTGTATACCATTCTAAAATCGGATGAAACTACTGGTTATAATTAGGCAAAGTTCTCAAAAATTTACTTTCATTTCTCCACCGACATTTACTATGTAACAGACATTTTCAAATGAAACTTTCGATTGCGAATCAATAGTATTGCTTATAAAGAAGCTAGTAGAGTTCGAAATTTTACAAAGAACAGCCGAGCTAGAGTCATGCAAAATTCAAGGGTCCATTTTTCAGAGTAAGGTGAATATGTTCAAAAGTTCTTGAACCGTGGAAAATCTGTGAAAGCAGATCGTTGCTCTGATTAAATACGCTTCTAAAATTGTATACCATTCTAAAATCGGATGAAAATACTGGTTATAATTAGCCAAAGTTCTCAAAAATTTACTTTCATTTTTCCAACGACATTTATTAAGTAACAGACATTTTCAAATGAAACTTTCGATTGCGAATCAATAGTATTGCTTATAAAGAAGCTAGTAGAGTTCGAAATTTTACAAAGAACAGCCGAGCTAGAGTCATGCAAAATTCAAGGAGTCCAATTTTCAGAGTAAGGTGAATATGTTCAAAAGTTCTTGAACCGTGGAAAATCTGTGAATACAGATCGTTTCTCTGATTAAATACGCTTCTAAAATTGTATACCATTCTAAAATCGGATGAAACTACTGGTTATAATTAGCCAAAGTTCTCAAAAATTTACTTTCATTTCTCCACCGACATTTACTAAGTAACAGACATTTTCAAATGAAACTTTCGATTGCGAATCAATAGTATTGCTTATAAAGAACCTAGTATAGTTCGAAATTTTACAAAGAACAGCCGAGCTAGAGTCATGCAAAATTCAAGGGTCCAATTTTCAGAGTAAGGTGAATATGTTCAAAAGTTCTTGAACCGTGGAAAATCTGTGAATACAGATCGTTTCTCTGATTAAATACGCTTCCAAATTTGTATACCATTCTAAAATCGGATGAAAATACTGGTTATAATTAGCCAAAGTTCTCAAAAATTTACTTTCATTTCTCCACCGACATTAACTATGTAACAGACATTTTCAAATGAAACTTTCGATTGCGAATCAATAGTATTGCTTATAAACAAACCTAGTAGAGTTCGAAATTTTACAAAGAACAGCCGAGCTAGAGTCATGCAAAATTCAAGAGTCCATTTTCAGAGTAAGGTGAATATGTTCAAAAGTTCTTGAACCGTGGAAAATCTGTGAATACAGATCGTTTCTCTGATTAAATACGTTTCCAAAATTGTATACCATTCTAAAATCGGATGAAACTACTGGTTATATTAGCCAAATTCAATTTACTTCGTTTCTCCACCGACTTGTTCTAAGTAATAGACCTTCTCAAATGAAATTTTCGATTGGGGATCAAAAGAACACCCGAGCTAGAGTCATGTAAAATTCAAGGGTCCATTTTTCAGAGTAAGGTGAATATGTTCAAAAGTTCTTCAACCGTGGAAAATCTGTGAATACAGATCGTTGCTGTTTTAAAAGTTCTCAACAATTTACTTTCATTTCTCCACCGACATTTACTAAGTAACAGACATTTTCAAATGAAACTTTCGATTGCGAATCAATAGTATTGCTTACAAAGAACCTAGTAGAGTTCGAAATTTTACAAAGAACAGCCGAGCTAGAGTCATGCAAAATTCAAGGGTCCATTTTTCAGAGTAAGGTGAATATGTTCAAAAGTTCTTGAACCGTGGAAAATCTGTGAATACAGATCGTTTCTCTGATTAAATACGCTTCTAAAATTGTATACCATTCTAAAATCGGATGAAAATACTGGTTATAATTAGCCAAAGTTCTCAACAATTTACTTTCATTTCTCCACCGACATTTACTATGTAACAGACATTTTCAAATGAAACTTTCGATTGCGAATCAATAGTATTGCTTATAAAGAACCTAGTAGAGTTCGAAATTTGACAAAGAACAGCCGAGCTAGAGTCATGCAAAATTCAAAAGTCCATTTTCAGAGTAAGGTGAATATGTTCAAAAGTTCTTGAACCGTGAAAAATCTGTGAATACAGATAGTTCCTCTGATCGTTTCTCTGATTAAATACGCTTCTAAAATTGTATACCATTCTAAAATCGGATGAAAATACTGGTTATAATTAGCCAAAGTTCTCAACAATTTACTTTCATTTCTCCACCGACATCTACTATGTAACAGACATTTTCGAATGAAACTTTCGATTGCGAATCAATAGTATTGCTTATAAAGAACCTAGTATAGTTCGAAATTTGATAAAGAACAGCCGAGCTAGAGTCATGTAAAATTCAAGAGTCCATTTTCAGAGTAAGGTGCATATGTTCAAAAGTTCTTGAACCGTGAAAAATCTGTGAAAGCATATCGTTGCTCTGATTAAATACGTTTCCAAAATTGTATACCATTCTAAAATCGGATGAAAATACTGGTTATAATTAGCCAAAGTTTACTTTCATTTCTCCACCGACATTTACTAAGTAACAGACCTTTTCAAATGAAACTTTCGATTGCGAATCAATAGTATGGCTTTAAAAAACCTAGTAGTGTTCGAAATTTTACAAAGAACACCCGAGCTAGAGTCATGCCAAATTCAAGAATCCATTGTCAGAGTAAGGTGAATATGTTCAAAAGTTCTTGAACTGTGGAAAATCTGTGAATATAGATCGTTTCTCTGATTAAATACGTTTCCAAAATTGTATACCATTCTAAAATCGGATGAAAATACTGGTTATAATTAGCCAAAGTTCTCAACAATTTACTTTCATTTCTCCACCGACATCTACTATGTAACATACATTTTCGAATGAAACTTTCGATTGCGAATCAATAGTATTGCTTATGAAGAACCTAGTAGAGTTCGAAGTTTGAGAAAGAACAGCCGAGCTAGAGTCATGTAAAATTCAAGAGTCCATTTTCAGAGTAAGGTGCATATGTTCAAAAGTTCTTGAACCGTGAAAAATCTGTGAATACAGATAGTTTCTCTGATCGTTTCTCTGATTAAATACGCTTCTAAAATTGTATACCATTCTAAAATCGGATGAAAATACTGATTATAATTAGCCAAAGTTCTCAACAATTTACTTTCATTTCTCCACCGACATCTACTATGTAACATACATTTTCGAATGAAACTTTCGATTGCGAATCAATAGTATTGCTTATGAAGAACCTAGTAGAGTTCGAAGTTTGAGAAAGAACAGCCGAGCTAGAGTCATGTAAAATTCAAGAGTCCATTTTCAGAGTAAGGTGCATATGTTCAAAAGTTCTTGAACCGTGAAAAATCTGTGAATACAGATAGTTCCTCTGATCGTTTCTCTGATTAAATACGCTTCTAAAATTGTATACCATTCTAAAATCGGATGAAAATACTGGTTATAATTAGCCAAAGTTCTCAACAATTTACTCCACCGACATCTACTATGTAACATACATTTTCGAATGAAACTTTCGATTGCTTATGAAGAACCTAGTAGAGTTTGAAGTTTGACAAAGAACAGCCGAGCTAGAGTCATGCAAAATTCAAGAGTCCATTTTCAGAGTAAGGTGCATATGTTCAAAAGTTCTTGAACCGTGAAAAATCTGTGAATACAGATAGTTCCTCTGATCGTTTCTCTGATTAAATACGCTTCTAAAATTGTATACCATTCTAAAATCGGATGAAAATACTGGTTATAATTAGCCAAAGTTCTCAACAATTTACTTTCATTTCTCCACCGACATTTACTATGTAACATACATTTTCAAATGAAACTTTCGATTGCGAATCAATAGTATTGCATATAAAGAACCTAGTAGAGTTCGAAATTTTACAAAGAACAGCCGAGCTAGAGTCATGCAAAATTCAAGGGTCCATTTTTCAGAGTAGGGTGAATATGTTCAAAAGTTCTTCAACCGTGGAAAATCTGTGAAAGCAGATCGTTGCTAAAGTTCTCAACAATTTACTTTCATTTCTCCGACATTTACTAAGTAACAGACATTTTCAAATGAAACTTTCGATTGCGAATCAATAGTATTGCTTATAAAGAACCTAATTACACCATCTTCTCCGCAGCTATCCTTAATTTATCAAAATGTTCGGGGCCTTAATTCCAAATTAAGAAGTCTTATTCTGTATAGCTTTAGTGTAAAATCTGAACTTATTGCCCTCACTGAGACATGGTTAACTCCAAATGTTTATAACAGTGAGGTTCTTTCTGATAATTTCACTATTTATAGACTTGATCGTTTGTCACGTAGAGGGGGTGGAGTTTTAATAGCTGTTAAATCCCACTTTCTCTCAGAATCTTTTACCTTCTCATCACTTCACAATGTTGAGATTATTGGAGTTAAAATAACTCTCCAGTCTTGTTCCCTGTATGTTACTTGTTCATATATACCTCCCTCTTCTGATTTACAAGTTTATAGTCAACATATATCTTGTATTAAAGAAATGTATGGGTATGTTCAAGATAACGACCTGTTTCTTGTATTGGGTGATTTTAATATACCAAACACTTCTTGGGCCTTATATCTCAATTCAAATCATCTTATTCCAACAATGGATCATTATCTTTTTGACGAATTGTTTAACCTTTCCATGTTTCAGATGAACTCCATCTCAAATCATTTGAATCGATCTCTTGATGTTGTTTTTACTAATGATGATACCATCATTAGGGTTTTAAGATCAACTCCCTTTTGTATTCCTGAGGATATTCATCATCCGACTTTAGAGGTTTTAATACCTATTGACTGTCCACTAATTTCAACGCCATTATCATTTAAACAACGTCGTTGTTATAAAAAATGTAATTTTGTTTTGCTTAATGATCTCATTAATGCAACGGACTGGTCCCCTTTGTATGAGGCAACTGAGGTTGATTTAGCAGTTTCTATATTTTATAGTACTTTAAATTCTATCCTAGACAGTTGTGTTCCTATATGTATTACAAAATCCCTTTCTAATAAACCACCCTGGTTTACTCCGACTCTTTCGAATTTAAAAAATATTAAATCTAAATATTTTAAAAAGTTTAAAAAGTCGGGCTCAATTGTTGACTGGTCTAAATACTCATTAGCTAAGTCAAATTTCAATATTTGTAACTCTCGTTGCTATGAGAATTACCTCTCACGCTGTAGAAGGCAGTTTGCTAGTGACCCTAAAAGGTTTTATTCATTTGTAAATTCAAAGCGTAAATCTTCTGGATTGCCCTCTTCATTTTTCTTCGGTTTAGAAAAGACCTGTAATGATCAAGATGCCTCTGATCTATTTGCAGATTTCTTCCAATCCACCTACTCTTCTGCTACAACCTATACCAAATCTCATTCAACTTTGAATACTATAATGAATGTAAATTCCATTATTGCTTCAAACATTTCGTCTCCCTCTCTCTTATCCGCTATTCGGACTTTGAAAACATCGTTCTCTCCTGGAGCAGATGGTATTCCAAGTTGATTGATTAAAGAATGCAGTGTTTCTTTGCGGTCACCTTTATTAAAACTGTTTAATTTGTCCCTTAATACCTCAGTATTCCCTTCAATTTGGAAAGAATCATTTATTATTCCTCTGTATAAAAAAGGAGGAAAATCTGATATTTCTAATTATAGAGGTATTGCGAAGCTTTCTGTTATTCCGACGTTATTTGAAACAATTATAACTTCGAACTTGCAACATTTTTGCAAATCGATTATTTCACCATCTCAGCATGGCTTTGTTCAGAATCGATCAACCTCAACTAACCTATTAGAATTTTCATCTATAATCAACGAAAGCTTTTTAAATAAAATGCAGACTGATGTTATATATACTGACTTTAGTAAGGCATTTGACTCAGTTCAGCATGATATTTTACTTCAAAAGCTTGACCATTTCGGATTTTCGCCTAAACTTCTGTCTTGGATAGCTTCCTATTTAAAGGGTAGAACCCAAAGAGTTTTGTTAAGAACATCTATTTCGAAGGTCATATTTGTCTCATCGGGTGTGCCTCAGGGTAGTCATTCCCTCTTCTATTCTCCCTTTTTATAAATGACCTTCCGAATTGTATTTCTCATTCAAAGGTTTTTATGTATGCAGATGATGTAAAACTCTGTCTCTCATACAACAATTCACTGGTTCATCTACGATTACAAGATGATCTTGATTCCTTTCAATGTTGGTGTAAGGCTAATCAATTGCAGTTGAATTGCTCCAAATGTATGACAATGACCTTTAGCCGCATTTGTCCATATACTGCTCATTATAAAATCAATAATGATTCCTTGCAACGTATTTCTACAATGAAAGATCTTGGGGTGCTCTTTGACTCTAAACTTAGTTTCAATTCCCATATATTAACCATCATTAATGAAGCCAAAAGTGTTCTTGGCTTTATTAAACGATGGTCGAAAGAATTTAATGACCCGTTTGTTACCAAACTCCTTTTTGTTTCGCTGGTTCGACCAATTTTGGAATATTGTTCAGTTATATGGTCGCCACAGCATAAATTGTATCAGGACCGTATAGAATCGGTTCAGAAACAGTTTCTTCTCTTTGCGTTACGCAATCTTAACTGGGATCGTAACCTTCGCTTACCCTCTTATCATAGTAGGCTTCTTCTTATAGATCTTCCGTCACTAATAAACCGTAGAACAGTCTTGGGTATTGCTTTTCTACATAATTTGATTAGTGGTAATACTGATTCGCCTGCTCTTTTAAAGCAAATTAATTTTGTAGTACCTTCTCGTATTTCCCGTCACTTTCGTCCTCTATATTTACCTATATGTACATCTGATTACTCCTTGCATAGTGCGTTTCAGGTCTTATGTACTACCTATAATAAATATTTTTATGTATTTGCTTCAGAACTCTCTCTTCCTTTAATAAAATCCTTGCTTTCAGCTCACCTCAGAGAAATCACACACAGGGCCCAAGAGTGAGAATGTACAGGAATTGGAAATTCTTCGTACTTGTATTGTGTTTTCACATTTCTCTAAATACATAAATATTGTTCTTCTTCTCCTGTTTTTTGGTTAAGCTATGTTTGTAAATTAATTTTTAAACTAAATATTTTAATTTCTTCACTCCCTATCTTTCATAGTTCAATGATATCACTAACCATTTTGGCTGTGATTCGGGGCATAGCTCGCCGGCATGGCAAATTAAACACCCCCAGCGGGTGGTGATATCATTGATAAAATTTTGTTAATTTTAGGCTTTTACTTTAATTACTTATTAGTGACACTCGTTTTGTCAACTATATAATAAATAAATAAATAAATAAAAAATAGTATCTTATAAAAAAACTAGTAGAGTTCGAAATTTTACAAAGAACAGCCGAGCTAGAGTCGTGCAAAATTCAAGGGTCCATTTGTCAGAGTAGGGTGAATATGTTCAAAAGTTCTTCAACCGTGGGAAATCTGTGAAAGCAGATTGTTGCTAAATTTATAATTAAAGTTCTCAACAATTTACTTTCATTTCTCCGACATTTACTAAGTAACAGACATTTTCAAATGAAACTTTCGATTGCGAATCAATAGTATTGCTTATAAAGAACCTAGTAGAGATCGAAATTTCACAAAGAACAGCCGAACTAGAGTCATGCAAAATTCAAGAGTCCATTTTCAGAGTAAGGTGCATATGTTCAAAAGTTCTTGAACCGTGAAAAATCTGTGAATACAGATAGTTCCTCTGATCGTTTCTATGATTAAATACGCTTCTAAAATTGTATACCATTCTACATTCGGATGAAAATACTGATTATAATTAGCCAAAGTTCTCAACAATTTACTTTCATTTCTCCCCGACATTTACTAATTAACAGACATTTTCACATGATACTTTCGATTGCGAATCAATAGTATTGCTTATAAAGAACCTAGTAGAGTTCGAAATTTTACAAAGAACAGCCGAACTAGAGTCATGCAAAATTCAAGAGTCCATTTTCAGAGTAAGGTGACTATGTTCAAAAGTTCTTGAACCGTGATAAATTCTGTGAATACAGTTCGTTTCTCCGATCGTTTTTCTGATTACGCTTCCAAAATTGTATACCTTTCTACAATCGGATGAAAATACTGGTTATAATTAGCCAAAGTTCTCAACAATTCACTTTCATTTCTCCCCGACATTTGCTAAGTAACAGACATTTTCAAATGAAACTTTCGATTGCGAATCAATAGTATTGCTTATAAAGAACCTAGTAGAGTTCGAAATTTTACAAAGAACAGCCGAGCTAGAGTCATGCAAAATTCAAGGGTCCAGTTTTCAGAGTAGGGTGAATATGTTCAAAAGTTCTTCAACCGTGGAAAATCTGTGAAAGCAGATCGTTGCTCTGATCGTTTCTCTGATTACGCTTCCAAAATTGTATACCATTCTACAATCGGATGAAAATACTGGTTATAATTAGCCAAAGTTTTTAACAATTTTCATTTCTCCACCGACATATACAAAGTAACAGACATTTTCAAATGAAACTTTCAATTGCGAATCAATAGTATTGCTTATAAAGAACTTGGAAAACAAAAGAAATTTTAGAAAGAACAGCCGAGCTAGAGTCATGCAAAATTCAAGGGTCCAATTTTCATAGTAAGGTGAATATGTTCAAAAGTTCATGAACCGTGGAAAATCTGTGAAGATCGTTTCTCTGATTAAATACGCTTCCAAAATAGTATACAATTCCAAAATTACTTAAAATACTGGTTATAATTATCAACAATTAACTTTCGTTTCTCTACCGACTTGTACTAAGTAATAGACCTTCTCAAATGAAACTTTCGAATGGGGATCAAATTAGAACACCCCAGCTAGGGTCATGCTAAATACAAAGGTCCATTTTTCAGAGTAAGGTGAATATGTTCAAAAGTTCTTGTATCGTGAAAAATCTGTGAATACAGATCGTTTCTCTGATTAAATACGCATCCAAAATTGTATACCATTTCAAAATCGGAATGAAAATACTGGTTATAATTGTTCTAAGTAATAGACCTTCTCAAATGAAATTTTCGATTGGGGATCAAGAACACCCGAGCTAGAGTCATGTAAAATTCAAGGGTCCATTTTTCAGAGTAAGGTGAATATGTTCAAAAGTTCTTCAACCGTGGAAAATCTGTGAATACAGATCGTTGCTAAAGTTCTCAACAATTTACTTTCATTTCTCCCGACATTTACTAAGTAACAGACATTTTCAGCTGAAACTTTCGATTGCGAATCAATAGTATTGATTATAAAGAAGCTAGTAGAGTTCGAAATTTTACAAAGAACAGCCGAGCTAGAGTCATGCAAAATTCAAGGGTCCATTTTTCAGAGTAGGGTGAATATGTTCAAAAGTTCTTCAACCGTGGAAAATCTGTGAAAGCAGATCGTTGCTAAATCAATTTTATAATTAAAAGTTCTTAACAATTTACTTTCATTTCTCCCCGACATTTACTAAGTAACAGACATTTTCAAATGAAACTTTCGATTGCGAATCAATAGTATTGCTTATAAAGAACCTAGTAGAGTTCGAAATTTTACAAAGAACAGCCGAGCTAGAGTCATGCAAAATTCAAGGGTCCATTTTTCAGAGTAGGGTGAATATGTTCAAAAGTTCTTCAACCGTGGAAAATCTGTGAATACAGATAGTTCCTCTGATCGTTTCTATGATTAAATACGCTTCTAAAATTGTATACCATTCTACATTCGGATGAAAATACTGATTATAATTAGCCAAAGTTCTCAACAATTTACTTTCATTTCTCCCCGACATTTACTAATTAACAGACATTTTCACATGATACTTTCGATTGCGAATCAATAGTATTGCTTATAAAGAACCTAGTAGAGATCGAAATTTCACAAAGAACAGCCGAACTAGAGTCATGCAAAATTCAAGAGTCCATTTTCAGAGTAAGGTGCATATGTTCAAAAGTTCTTGAACCGTGAAAAATCTGTGAATACAGATAGTTCCTCTGATCGTTTCTATGATTAAATACGCTTCTAAAATTGTATACCATTCTACATTCGGATGAAAATACTGATTATAATTAGCCAAAGTTCTCAACAATTTACTTTCATTTCTCCGACATTTACTAATTAACAGACATTTTCACATGATACTTTCGATTGCGAATCAATAGTATTGCTTATAAAGAACCTAGTAGAGTTCGAAATTTTACAAAGAACAGCCGAACTAGAGTCATGCAAAATTCAAGAGTCCATTTTCAGAGTAAGGTGACTATGTTCAAAAGTTCTTGAACCGTGATAAATTCTGTGAATACAGTTCGTTTCTCTGATCGTTTTTCTGATTACGCTTCCAAAATTGTATACCTTTCTACAATCGGATGAAAATACTGGTTATAATTAGCCAAAGTTCTCAACAATTCACTTTCATTTCTCCGACATTTGCTAAGTAACAGACATTTTCAAATGAAACTTTCGATTGCGAATCAATAGTATTGCTTATAAAGAACCTAGTAGAGTTCGAAATTTTACAAAGAACAGCCGAGCTAGAGTCATGCAAAATTCAAGGGTCCAGTTTTCAGAGTAGGGTGAATATGTTCAAAAGTTCTTCAACCGTGGAAAATCTGTGAAAGCAGATCGTTGCTCTGATCGTTTCTCTGATTACGCTTCCAAAATTGTATACCATTCTACAATCGGATGAAAATACTGGTTATAATTAGCCAAAGTTTTTAACAATTTTTCATTTCTCCACCGACATATACAAAGTAACAGACATTTTCAAATGAAACTTTCAATTGCGAATCAATAGTATTGCTTATAAAGAACTTGGAAAACAAAAGAAATTTTAGAAAGAACAGCCGAGCTAGAGTCATGCAAAATTCAAGGGTCCAATTTTCATAGTAAGGTGAATATGTTCAAAAGTTCATGAACCGTGGAAAATCTGTGAAGATCGGTTCTCTGATTAAATACGCTTCCAAAATAGTATACAATTCCAAAATTACTTAAAATACTGGTTATATTACAAAATTAACTTTCGTTTCTCTACCGACTTGTACTAAGTAATAGACCTTCTCAAATGAAACTTTCGAATGGGGATCAAGAACACCCCAGCTAGGGTCATGCTAAATACAAAGGTCCATTTTTCAGAGTAAGGTGAATATGTTCAAACGTTCTTGTATCGTGAAAAATCTGTGAATACAGATCGTTTCTCTGATTAAATACGCATCCAAAATTGTATACCATTTCAAAATCGGAATGAAAATACTGGTTATAATTGTTCTAAGTAATAGACCTTCTCAAATGAAATTTTCGATTGGGGATCAAGAACACCCGAGCTAGAGTCATGTAAAATTCAAGGGTCCATTTTTCAGAGTAAGGTGAATATGTTCAAAAGTTCTTCAACCGTGGAAAATCTGTGAATACAGATCGTTGCTAAAGTTCTCAACAATTTACTTTCATTTCTCCGACATTTACTAAGTAACAGACATTTTCAGCTGAAACTTTCGATTGCGAATCAATAGTATTGATTATAAAGAAGCTAGTAGAGTTCGAAATTTTACAAAGAACAGCCGAGCTAGAGTCATGCAAAATTCAAGGGTCCATTTTTCAGAGTAGGGTGAATATGTTCAAAAGTTCTTCAAATCGTGGAAAATCTGTGAAAGCAGATCGTTGCTAAAGTTCTTAACAATTTACTTTCATTTCTCCGACATTTACTAAGTAACAGACATTTTCAAATGAAACTTTCGATTGCGAATCAATAGTATTGCTTATAAAGAACCTAGTAGAGTTCGAAATTTTACAAAGAACAGCCGAGCTAGAGTCATGCAAAATTCAAGGGTCCATTTTTCAGAGTAGGGTGCATATGTTCAAAAGTTCTTGAACCGTGAAAAATCTGTGAATACAGATAGTTCCTCTGATCGTTTCTATGATTAAATACGCTTCTAAAATTGTATACCATTCTACATTCGGATGAAAATACTGATTATAATTAGCCAAAGTTCTCAACAATTTACTTTCATTTCTCCGACATTTACTAATTAACAGACATTTTCACATGATACTTTCGATTGCGAATCAATAGTATTGCTTATAAAGAACCTAGTAGAGTTCGAAATTTTACAAAGAACAGCCGAACTAGAGTCATGCAAAATTCAAGAGTCCATTTTCAGAGTAAGGTGACTATGTTCAAAAGTTCTTGAACCGTGATAAATTCTGTGAATACAGTTCGTTTCTCTGATCGTTTTTCTGATTACGCTTCCAAAATTGTATACCTTTCTACAATCGGATGAAAATACTGGTTATAATTAGCCAAAGTTCTCAACAATTCACTTTCATTTCTCCGACATTTGCTAAGTAACAGACATTTTCAAATGAAACTTTCGATTGCGAATCAATAGTATTGCTTATAAAGAACCTAGTAGAGTTCGAAATTTTACAAAGAACAGCCGAGCTAGAGTCATGCAAAATTCAAGGGTCCAGTTTTCAGAGTAGGGTGAATATGTTCAAAAGTTCTTCAACCGTGGAAAATCTGTGAAAGCAGATCGTTGCTCTGATCGTTTCTCTGATTACGCTTCCAAAATTGTATACCATTCTACAATCGGATGAAAATACTGGTTATAATTAGCCAAAGTTTTTAACAATTTTCATTTCTCCACCGACATATACAAAGTAACAGACATTTTCAAATGAAACTTTCAATTGCGAATCAATAGTATTGCTTATAAAGAACTTGGAAAACAAAAGAAATTTTAGAAAGAACAGCCGAGCTAGAGTCATGCAAAATTCAAGGGTCCAATTTTCATAGTAAGGTGAATATGTTTAAAAGTTCATGAACCGTGGAAAATCTGTGAAGATCGTTTCTCTGATTAAATACGCTTCCAAAATAGTATACAATTCCAAAATTACTTAAAATACTGGTTATATTATTAACTTTCGTTTCTCTACCGACTTGTACTAAGTAATAGACCTTCTCAAATGAAATTTTCGATTGGGGATCAAGAACACCCGAGCTAGAGTCATGTAAAATTCAAGGGTCCATTTTTCAGAGTAAGGTGAATATGTTCAAAAGTTCTTCAACCGTGGAAAATCTGTGAATACAGATCGTTGCTAAAGTTCTCAACAATTTACTTTCATTTCTCCGACATTTACTAAGTAACAGACATTTTCAGCTGAAACTTTCGATTGCGAATCAATAGTATTGATTATAAAGAAGCTAGTAGAGTTCGAAATTTTACAAAGAACAGCCGAGCTAGAGTCATGCAAAATTCAAGGGTCCATTTTTCAGAGTAGGGTGAATATGTTCAAAAGTTCTTCAACCGTGGAAAATCTGTGAAAGCAGATCGTTGCTTAAAGTTCTTAACAATTTACTTTCATTTCTCCGACATTTACTAAGTAACAGACATTTTCAAATGAAACTTTCGATTGCGAATCAATAGTATTGCTTATAAAGAACCTAGTAGAGTTCGAAATTTTACAAAGAACAGCCGAGCTAGAGTCATGCAAAATTCAAGGGTCCATTTTTCAGAGTAGGGTGAATATGTTCAAAAGTTCTTCAACCGTGGAAAATCTGTGAAAGCATATCGTTGCTAAAGTTCTCAACAATTTACTTTCTCCGATATTTACTAAGTAACAGACATTTTCAAATGAAACTTTCGATTGCGAATCAATAGTATTGCTTATAAAGAACCTAGTAGAGATCGAAATTTCACAAAGAACAGCCGAACTAGAGTCATGCAAAATTCAAGAGTCCATTTTCAGAGTAAGGTGCATATGTTCAAAAGTTCTTGAACCGTGAAAAATCTGTGAATACAGATAGTTCCTCTGATCGTTTCTATGATTAAATACGCTTCTAAAATTGTATACCATTCTACATTCGGATGAAAATACTGATTATAATTAGCCAAAGTTCTCAACAATTTACTTTCATTTCTCCCCGACATTTACTAATTAACAGACATTTTCACATGATACTTTCGATTGCGAATCAATAGTATTGCTTATAAAGAACCTAGTAGAGTTCGAAATTTTACAAAGAACAGCCGAACTAGAGTCATGCAAAATTCAAGAGTCCATTTTCAGAGTAAGGTGACTATGTTCAAAAGTTCTTGAACCGTGATAAATTCTGTGAATACAGTTCGTTTCTCTGATCGTTTTTCTGATTACGCTTCCAAAATTGTATACCTTTCTACAATCGGATGAGAATACTGGTTATAATTAGCCAAAGTTCTCAACAATTCACTTTCATTTCTCCGACATTTGCTAAGTAACAGACATTTTCAAATGAAACTTTCGATTGCGAATCAATAGTATTGCTTATAAAGAACCTAGTAGAGTTCGAAATTTTACAAAGAACAGCCGAGCTAGAGTCATGCAAAATTCAAGGGTCCAGTTTTCAGAGTAGGGTGAATATGTTCAAAAGTTCTTCAACCGTGGAAAATCTGTGAAAGCAGATCGTTGCTCTGATCGTTTCTCTGATTACGCTTCCAAAATTGTATACCATTCTACAATCGGATGAAAATACTGGTTATAATTAGCCAAAGTTTTTAACAATTTTCATTTCTCCACCGACATATACAAAGTAACAGACATTTTCAAATGAAACTTTCAATTGCGAATCAATAGTATTGCTTATAAAGAACTTGGAAAACAAAAGAAATTTTAGAAAGAACAGCCGAGCTAGAGTCATGCAAAATTCAAGGGTCCAATTTTCATAGTAAGGTGAATATGTTTAAAAGTTCATGAACCGTGGAAAATCTGTGAAGATCGTTTCTCTGATTAAATACGCTTCCAAAATAGTATACAATTCCAAAATTACTTAAAATACTGGTTATATTATTAACTTTCGTTTCTCTACCGACTTGTACTAAGTAATAGACCTTCTCAAATGAAACTTTCGAATGGGGATCAAGAACACCCCAGCTAGGGTCATGCTAAATACAAAGGTCCATTTTTCAGAGTAAGGTGAATATGTTCAAAAGTTCTTGTATCGTGAAAAATCTGTGAATACAGATCGTTTCTCTGATTAAATACGCATCCAAAATTGTATACCATTTCAAAATCGGAATGAAAATACTGGTTATAATTGTTCTAAGTAATAGACCTTCTCAAATGAAATTTTCGATTGGGGATCAAGAACACCCGAGCTAGAGTCATGTAAAATTCAAGGGTCCATTTTTCAGAGTAAGGTGAATATGTTCAAAAGTTCTTCAACCGTGGAAAATCTGTGAATACAGATCGTTGCTAAAGTTCTCAACAATTTACTTTCATTTCTCCGACATTTACTAAGTAACAGACATTTTCAACTGAAACTTTCGATTGCGAATCAATAGTATTGATTATAAAGAAGCTAGTAGAGTTCGAAATTTTACAAAGAACAGCCGAGCTAGAGTCATGCAAAATTCAAGGGTCCATTTTTCAGAGTAGGGTGAATATGTTCAAAAGTTCTTCAACCGTGGAAAATCTGTGAAAGCAGATCGTTGCTAAAGTTCTTAACAATTTACTTTCATTTCTCCGACATTTACTAAGTAACAGACATTTTCAAATGAAACTTTCGATTGCGAATCAATAGTATTGCTTATAAAGAACCTAGTAGAGTTCGAAATTTTACAAAGAACAGCCGAGCTAGAGTCATGCAAAATTCAAGGGTCCATTTTTCAGAGTAGGGTGAATATGTTCAAAAGTTCTTCAACCGTGGAAAATCTGTGAAAGCATATCGTTGCTAAAGTTCTCAACAATTTACTTTCTCCGATATTTACTAAGTAACAGACATTTTCAAATGAAACTTTCGATTGCGAATCAATAGTATTGCTTATAAAGAACCTAGTATAGTTCGAAATTTGACAAAGAACAGCCGAGCTAGAGTCATGCAAAATTCAAGGGTCCAATTTTCAGAGTAGGGTGCATATGTTCATAAGTTCTTGAACCGTGGAAAATCTCTGAATACAGATCGTTTCTCTGATTAAAGACGCTTCTATAATTGTATACCATTCTAAAATCGGATGAAAATACTGGTTATAATTAGCCAAAGTTCTGAACAATTTACTTTCATTTCTCCACCGACATTTACTATGTAACATACATTTTCAAATGAAACTTTCGATTGCGAATCAATAGTATTGCTTATGAAGAACCTAGTAGAGTTCGAAGTTTGACAAAGAACAGCCGAGCTAGAGTCATGCAAAATTCAAAAGTCCATTTTCAGAGTAAGGTGCATATGTTCAAAAGTTCTTGAACCGTGAAAAATCTGTGAATACAGATAGTTCCTCTGATCGTTTCTCTGATTAAATACGCTTCTAAAATTGTATACCATTCTAAAATCGGATGAAAATACTGGTTATAATTAGCCAAAGTTCTCAACAATTTACTTTCATTTCTCCACCGACATTTACTATGTAACATACATTTTCAAATGAAACTTTCGATTGCGAATCAATAGTATTGCATATAAAGAACCTAGTAGAGTTCGAAATTTTACAAAGAACAGCCGAGCTAGAGTCATGCAAAATTCAAGGGTCCATTTTTCAGAGTAGGGTGAATATGTTCAAAAGTTCTTCAACCGTGGAAAATCTGTGAAAGCAGATCGTTGCTTTCATATATTTATAATTACAAAGTTCTCAACAATTTACATTCATTTCTCCGACATTTACTAAGTAACAGACATTTTCAAGTGAAACTTTCGATTGCGAATCAATAGTATTGCTTATAAAGAACCTAGTAGAGTTCGAAATTTGACAAAGAACAGCCGAGCTAGAGTCATGCAAAATTCAAGGGTCCATTTGTCAGAGTAGGGTGAATATGTTCAAAAGTTCTTGAACCGTGAAAAATCTGTGAATACAGATAGTTCCTCTGATCGTTTCTCTGATTAAATACGCTTCTAAAATTGTATACCATTCTAAAATCGGATGAAAATACTGGTTATAATTAGCCAAAGTTCTGAACAATTTACTTTCATTTCTCCACCGACATTTACTATGTAACATACATTTTCAAATGAAACTTTCGATTGCGAATCAATAGTATTGCTTATGAAGAACCTAGTAGAGTTCGAAGTTTGACAAAGAACAGCCGAAAAAAGTCCATTTTCAGAGTAAGGTGCATATGTTCAAAAGTTCTTGAACCGTGAAAAATCTGTGAATACAGATAGTTCCTCTGATCGTTTCTCTGATTAAATACTCTTCTAAAATTGTATACCATTCTAAAATCGGATGAAAATACTGGTTATAATTAGCCAAAGTTCTCAACAATTTACTTTCATTTCTCCACCGACATCTACTGTGTAACATACATTTTCGAATGAAACTTTCGATTGCGAATCAATAGTATTGCTTATGAAGAACCTAGTAGAGTTCGAAGTTTGACAAAGAACAGCCGAGCTAGAGTCATGCAAAATTCAAGAGTCCATTTTCAGAGTAAGGTGCATATGTTCAAAAGTTCTTGAACCGTGAAAAATCTGTGAATACAGATAGTTCCTCTGATCGTTTCTCTGAATAAATACGCTTCTAAAATTGTATACCATTCTAAAATCGGATGAAAATACTGGTTATAATTAGCCAAAGTTCTCAACAATTTACTTTCATTCCTCCACCGACATTTACTATGTAACATACATTTTCAAATGAAACTTTCGATTGCGAATCAATAGTATTGCATATAAAGAACCTAGTAGAGTTCGAAGTTTGAGAAAGAACAGCCGAGCTAGAGTCATGCAAAATTCAAGGGTCCATTTTTCAGAGTAGGGTGAATATGTTCAAAAGTTCTTCAACCGTGGAAAATCTGTGAAAGCAGATCGTTGCTTTTTTTAAAGTTCTCAACAATTTACTTTCATTTCTCCGACATTTGCTAAGTAACAGACATTTTCAAATGAAACTTTCGATTGCGAATCAATAGTATTGCTTATAAAGAACCTAGTAGAGTTCGATATTTTACAAAGAACAGCCGAGCTAGAGTCATGCCAAATTCAAGGGTCCATTTTTCAGAGTAAGGTGAATATGTTCAAAAGTTCTTCAACCGTGGAAAATCTGTGAAAGCAGATCGTTGCTCTGATTAAATATGCTTTCAAAATTGTACACCATTCTAAAATCGGATGAAAATACCGGTTATAATTAGCCAAAGTTCTCAACAATTCACTTTCATTTCTCCGACATTCACTAAGTAACAGACATTTTCAAATGAAACTTTCGATTGCGAATCAATAGTATTGCTTATAAAGAACCTAGTAGAGTTCGAAAATTTACAAAGAACAGCCGAGCTAGAGTCAAGCAAAATTCAAGAGTCCATTTTCAGAGTAAGATCGTAACAGATCGTACAGATCGTTTCTCTGATCGTTTCTCTGATTACGCTTCCAAAATTGTATACCATTCTACAATCGGATGAAAATACTGGTTATAATTAGCCAAAGTTTTTAACAATTTTCATTTCTCCACCGACATATACAAAGTAACAGACATTTTCAAATGAAACTTTCGATTGCGAATCAATAGTATTGCTTATAAAGAACCTAGTAGAGTTCGAAATTTTACAAAGAACAGCCGAGCTAGAGTCATGAAAAATTCAAGAGTCCATTTTCAGAGTAAGGTGAATATGTTCAAAAGTTCTTGAACCGTGAAAAATTCTGTGAATACAGTTCGTTTCTCTGATCGTTTTTCTGATTACGCTTCCAAAATTGTATACCATTCTTAAATGTAATGGTCGCAGTTTAGCCATAGCCGCCTCATTTTTTTCTTTAAACCAATTCGCAAGAACAGCCAAGTCAAAAACAAATAAACGTTACGCTTAAGGTGCGCGCGCACGCAAAAGCTGCGCAAGCGTCAGGGCAAGCGTCCGCGCAAGCTTATGTGAAGCTTGTGGCTGACCTTGATGCAGCGAGGGAGCTTGCAAGCGGAGCTTGATAAGCTTTACCACGTGCAAGGGCAGCTGTAGCTAAGCGGGTATGAGCTTTTGCCTCAGCTGATCCGCTGAATTGCAGGAAGCGCACCCAACTTTTGGGCCTTCCGAGCTTTTGGGTTTTTTCACGCTATAAAAACAGCTCGACCGGCTCAACTCGGTCTTTTGGATTAGAAGAAAAACATAAAATACAAAGCGGATTACCTATATATATACTAATACTTAGCGTGGCTGCCACGAAGAAAAAAAAAAAGGTATGTAAGGAAGGAAGGTTAAAGATTAATAACTATTTATTATCTTTAACAAATAGATACTGTTCTGCCCGTATCAGACTGGGTTCTAATAGTTGGACAAAAATAAAAATTAAAAACAGCAAAGAAAAAAATAAATCCAACGAAGATCAGCCAGTCTTGGTACGGGCACCACAGTTTGTTGGAGTCGCCAAACGCCAACGCAGTGGCCAACCCATCAATTAGAAGCAGAGGAACAGCATAGCCGGTCCAGAGGGAGCAGCCGCCAGCGTATACATATGTGCAGTGCAGTGAACATTCAAAATAAAAAGAATAATAAACAGAAAACAGAAAAAAAAAGACAAAGTACCCAAACACGCAAAAAAAAAAAAAAAAAGCATAAGTTAATAAGTTATAATTGTTCACTTCCTAAAACGAATAGAAGTCTCAGTCAGAAATGAAGAAATAATCTTTAATCTGTACATATATACATACATAGGTTCAAGTACACTGAAAAAATTTTTTGTTGTATAAAAAAAAAAAAAAAAAAAAAAATAATAATAATAATAATAAAAGAAAGAACCATCTTACAGTAGAATTATATCACATCGCCAACCCCGTGTCGAAATAAAAATTTTTAGTTTTAGTGCAGAACAAAACCATAGGAAATAGGAACTCATGAAAGTGCACAATTAACTAACAATGAACTAATGAAATATAGGAATACAAAAATATATATATAATATATAAAAAAAAAAAAAAATAAAAAAATAAATAAATAAAATAAAGTTAAAAATAACCAAATAAATAAATAAATAAATAAAAAAAAAAAAAAAATGGAAATAAATAAATAAATCACCACAATAATAATAATAAATAAAAAAAAAAAAAAAAAAAAAAAAAAAAATTAAATAAGTAAATAAAAATAAATAAATAAATAAATAATATTGCATGCGAAGATGCAAGAAGTTACAATTGTTAAACAAATCTAATTCAACTTAACCCTAATTTACCACACCACGAGGAAAGGCCTTTCACCGTTGGGAGAAAACAAAAAAACTCATAAAAACCGTAAGTGTTTCCTTCTT
Source organism: Drosophila peninsularis (assembly GCA_035047485.1). Taxonomy (NCBI): domain Eukaryota; kingdom Metazoa; phylum Arthropoda; class Insecta; order Diptera; family Drosophilidae; genus Drosophila; species Drosophila peninsularis. The sequence goes on along the minus strand of JAWNPN010000059.1, from coordinate 9,776,793 downwards.
TCTTCTTCGCTTATTTATTGGAAAAAAACACAACAACACAATAAAAAAAAAAAAAAACTAATAATTAATAATAATAAGAATAATAATAATAATAATAGTAATAATTGTTTTTTTCTTGAATGTAGAAAAAAAAAAAAAAAAAAAAAAATAAAGTAAATAACATATAAATAACATACAATGACATCAAATGAAATGAGTCCACATTTATTGAAATTATCTTATCATTTACGTCAGCTATAAATCCTATTATATAGTAAAATTCTTTAGCTATTAAGAAGTTCAATTTTTATTTTTTTCTTTAGAATGTATATCCCGAGTTGTATTAATGATTCAGTTTTTATTAAATAAGAATGTTATTGAATTGTGAAACGAAAAATTTATGGTCTTAGACATTTATTGGTGAAAATGCGTCGGTAAGAGTCGACGATAGGTCAGTGTAATGGGGTAGTGAGTTGGTGTGTTTCGCTTTGGGGGTTTCCGAAACGGAAGAAACCAGGAAACCATGGTAGGGAGGGGCGAGAACACCTGTGCCAACCTCCATCTTGGCCACGGGTGTTAGTGTACTGGTTTTCTTGACCAAGTGTTGTGCCAGTCTTTCCTTGTGTTGGCATTTGTTGTTGTCCCCATATTTCGGAGTACAGCTCCAACCTATCTTAGGGATCTTAACAATTTAAAATTTATGTACATCGGCCGTGAGGTAGCTAAGAACTCCCCCACACTCCCGAATGAGCTACGGAACTAGAAGTTCCCGTTCAGCTACCTCGCGACCGCAGGAAGGTAACACGGCTCCCCCTTTGCCGCAATGTGCGAAGGAGCCGGAACTTTCCGTACAGAGGCATTCTTACCCAATGGCTCAAGTACAAAAAGATAATAAAAAAATGTTTTTTTTGTCACATAAATTTTTGGCGCCCAACATGGGGCACTGGGAGTCGGTAGCCCAACCGGCAGTAAACTTTCAGCGTCCCAATTTGTTTCAATGTTCTAACAGTTACGAAGTCTTGTCTCTACTTGTAGGAGAAAGAGTCTACTTGTTAGAACACCCATTTTGGTGATTGTTAATAAGCTCAAAGCCAGATTGCTGAAATAGGTCGGACCTGCTTGGTCGGCCTATCGCAATTGTGACTGAGGAGCTCCATCAATTCTTTGTGGGATCTACGAAGCTGTAAGATTCGAGCTGAATCTCAGACCGAGAAATCTCTTAGAAGGAAATAAATGCAATATTAACTCATAATAACATCTAGTCATCATTATTTTGCTGGTTTGTCTTCGTATGGTTGTTATTTGACTCCGATTTCTATTTTATTGTGTTTTGTAAGATTGTCGGATACAATTCCAGAATATGACATATTCGGCCCAGCGCGGATATCATACTGATTGTACTCCTGATAATTATGCTGAGCCAAATGATAGTGATTTTAGTAAAATTTCAACGCATACCTGTCTGTCTGTGAGATGTTGTCGGGCAGAGGTACTAGATATTGGGAGTGTTGTCTGGAACTAGCGTATATGCTGCATTGGCGTATCCTTGCCGAACACTCATAATACCTAGAAACGTCTGCATAGCAATAATCGAGCGGCAGATTTAAATTCAATAGCCCAATTAATTACTTGTTTCCCTTAATTGTCTAATCGGTCAAGAAAACCAAAAACCACACGGACTCCTACCCCAGTTAGACTGACGTTAATCTATCAATTTAGTTCTTCAAATTCAAATTTTTTTTAAAATCAAAATGCCCATTTCACGAAGTCCTCAAGATAGGCAAGCCGGGGAGAACCCGGTTAGTTTGTGTAGAATTTGTAACCAAGGGATGAGCAATACCGAGCAATGCTATTGTACCCCTTGTAAACACAATTTTCATAAGCCATGTTTGGATCAGTGGCTAGCAAATAAACCGGAATGTCCAGAATGTCATACAGCATTGGACCCGAGGCAAATTAAGTTGGTCATTGGCAATTGCTCGCCGGACCCAAAATCAGGTGTAGCTTCAGCAGTTCCCGGGGGTTCGCGTATGGTAACGCGCAATTTAGCCAAAACACTGCCGGAAGTCCAACCGGAGGCGACAGTCAATCCTCCGGAACGATCGCTCGAAGGCAGCGAGGTTCTTATATCCGGATTAGACGTCAGTAATAGTTCTGTCCGAAACGTAGCTCCTCCTCCAAGAGGCGGTAACACTCGCCGGCGCGGTCGGCCTAATAGAGCCGGTCTTATTCGGCAAGAGCCAGGCGTTGATTATACTGTTATTCAGCAAATGATTGAACAGTCGGTCACTCGCATGATGTCGGCTCTCCGCCTCGACTCGCGCCCCAGCTCAAGTGAACAACTTCCGTTTGTTCCCACTCCGATGGCATACTCGCCAGGAAGCTCGTCTGCTCTAAGCAGGAAAACCGCTGACACCATGCAAAAATGGAATCTCCATTTTGATGGGTCATCTGCAGGACTGGGAGTTGAAGAGTTTATTTATCGCGTTCGAGTTCTCACTGATGAAACTCTCGATAGTGACTTTATGGGGCTGTGCAAACATTTGCACATTCTATTCTCTGGGAAAGCCCATAAACAGGTCGATCGGATTATCTGGAATGACTTTTGTGCTGCACTTCGACAGCAATATAAAGATTATCGCTCAGAATTTATGAGTAAGGAGTTAGTGCGAGCTAGAAAACAAAGAGTGGGGGAATCGTTTGTTTCCTTTCATGATTCTGTGGCCGCATTAATTGACAAATTTGGTCTTAAAATCGGCGAAGAAGAATTGGTAGAGATTTTGCAAAATAACTTGCCTGAAATGCGACATAAGTTACTTTATCAATCCGTTAGCTCAGTTGGTCATTTGCGTAGATTGGTGCAAATGAGCGAAAATCTAACAAATGACCTTAAAAGTCGATCAGATAATTATCCTCGACCCAAGCCTGTTGCTGTTCGTCATCAAATTGATGAACTCGAGGAAACTTGCCTCGGAACGGAGATGGACGAAGGCGCAGAGTCAGCCGAAGTTGAAATTGCAGCGATGCAAAAGCCAAATGCCAATCTGACGTGCTGGAATTGTGAGGAAAAGGGACATGTGTGGGAAAATTGCCTGCAGGACCGCAGAATCTTTTGTTACGGTTGTGGCACACCACAGGTGTACAAGCCACAGTGCAAAATTTGCACACGTAGGTTGGCGGAAAACTGGCAGAAGGGAGCATCCCCCAAAAATCGGATGCCCCCGAATTAATAGAGTTAATCGACCATGTCGTGCAACCCATGCCATTTTCACACGAAAATAGCCCACGGAAGTATGATCTTCGATTTCTTCCATATAACGACAAAGTGTCCAAATATTTAGAAATTAAGAAAAGAATTTTCGATGAGGAAAAATCAGTTAAGAATAAGCGTAGAGTAAGATTGAAAAATTATTATGAAAACGTTAAACATAGTCGTAGGTTAATAATATCGAATATATTTAGTAACCAGAAAGATATGCGCAGTTATGCGGAAGTATCCTTTCTAAATTTTAAAGAATTAGGTCTTTTAGATACAGGCGCAAATATCAGTTGCCTTGGCGCGACGCTTGCAACAAATGACTTTTCGAAGAGTCCTTACTTCAAGTCGTTAAAATCCTCGGTACAAACTGCAGGTGGCGAAAATCAGTCAGTCATTGGGGTTCTTAATGTGGTTATGCGATATAAATCAATATCAAAACCCATGAAGCTGTATGTTATTCCCTCTATTAAGCAGAATCTGATTCTAGGTCATGACTTTTGGAAAACATTTGCCCTTGCTCCAAATGTTATCAGTGCGGTGGAGTTAGAGACGGAGGAAGTTGACGAAGAAGGCTTAGGAAAATATCCTTTAAATAATGTGCAGTTACAACAGTTGACTGCCATTAAGCAGTTGTTTCCCAATGCGGCAGAAAAGTTAGGTCGCACCTCACTTATTAAACATCACATAGACGTTGGAGAGGCAACACCAGTTAAGCAACGGTTTTACCCGGTTAGCCCGGCAGTCGAACAGTTGTTGTACAACGAAATCGATCGTATACTCAGCCTCGGGGTCATAGAACCCTCGACAAGTGGTGGTGAAACCAAACAAAGTTCGTCTTTGTTTGGATGCCCGAAAGCTTAACGCCGTGACCAAGAAAGACGACTATCCATTGCCGAGTATTGATGGGATATTTTCGAGATTGCCAAAAGCTAACATCATCTCGAAACTGGATCTAAAAGATGCCTATTGGCAAATTGAACTAACAGATGACTCAAAGCCCTTTACAGCGTTCACCGTACCCGGAAGACCCTTGTATCAATTCAAGGTCAGGCCTTTTGGTCTGTGTAACGCTCCGTCAACAATGTGTAGATTAATGGATGAAATTATACCCCCTGACTTACGTCACTGTATCTTTGGGTATTTAGATGATTTATGCATTGTGTCGGAAGATTTTAATTCTCATATCTCCGTATTGATAAGAATAGCAGAGCAATTTAGGAGAGCCAATGTCACATTAAATATAGAGAAAAGTCACTTTGCAGTCACGAAAGTTAACTATCTAGGTTATGTAATTGACAAGAAAGGCATATGCACAGATCCTGACAAAATCGCTTGTATACAAAACTGGCCACCTCCGAAAAACTTAAAACAAGTAAGAGGCTTTTTAGGTGTATGTGGATGGTATCGCCGTTTTATAAATAATTTTTCGGATTTAGCTTGCCCAATAACAGAAGTTCTATCATCAAAAAAAAAGTTTAGCTGGAGTCCAGAAGCACAATGTGCAATGGAAAAATTGAAGACAGCTTTGACAACGTCCCCAATCTTACAAAATCCTAACTTTAATAAGAAATTCTTCTTGCATTGTGATGCTAGTGATTTTGGAATTGGGGCCGTTTTAGTACAGCTCTCCGAAGAAAATGAAGAAAAACCGGTAGCATTCATGTCCAAAAAACTCAGCCGATCACAGCGCAACTATAGCGTTACCGAGCGTGAATGCCTTGCAGTTATTCTCGCCATAGAAAAGTTTCGCTGCTACCTGGAGCTTCAGGAGTTTGAAGTCATTACTGACCACTCCAGTCTTCTATGGTTAATGAGACAGCAGAACGTTTCGGGACGATTAGCTAGGTGGATATTCCGCTTGCAACAATACAAATTCACTATGTCGCATCGCAAAGGAAAAGACCATATTGTGCCCGATGCTTTATCTCGATTCCATGAGAATGAGATCGCATCGTTAGATATGAGTCCCATAATAAATTTAGATTCAGAGGCATTTCAGGCCGAAGATTATAGTCAATTAAAAGTTAATTTAGAGCGAAATAGTGCCCGATTTCCGGATTTAAAAATAATTGACCACAAAATCTATATTCGAACTGAACACTCTACTGGATATGAAGTACAGGATAGGTTTCTGTGGAAATTATGGGTGCCCGAACAATTGAAAAGCGAGGTGCTCAAGCAAGCCCATGATAGTGTAACTTCCTCACACGCGGGTATACAAAAAACGATCAAGAAATTAAGAAGGAACCTATTTTGGCCTGGATTAGCAAAGGACGTCCGAGAATATATCAAAAATTGTTCTGTCTGCAAACAATCCAAAGCCCCAAATTATACTCTCCGTCCTCCAATGGGAGCGCAAAGTCCGACTTATAGACCCTTTCAAAGGCTTTATATAGACTTATTAGGGCCCCACCCGAGGAGCAAAAGTGGGCATGTGGGACTATTGATCGTTTTGGACCATTTCAGTAAATTTCATTGGCTTTGGCCTTTGAAAAAATTCACGTCTGCTGTGATCCAAGACTTTCTCTTAAAACATATTTTCCACTGCTTTGGCGTGCCAGAGACGATAGTGAGCGATAATGGACCGCAGTTTAAGGCCAACGAGTTCAATGCTTTTTTTAACAGAGCTAGGAATACGCCATATATACACTGCTTTATACTCCCCTCAGAGCAATGCTGCGGAGAGGGTGAACCGCTCTTTGTTAGCTGCTATTAGGTCCTACCTAGAAAAGGATCAGACTTATTGGGACATTAATATTTCAAGCATCTCATGTGCATTACGATCAGCTTGGCATCAATCCATAGGCTGTTCCCCGTATAGAGCTTTATTTGGGTTTTTCTTTAAACCAATTCGCAAGAACAGCCAAGTCAAAAACAAATAAACGTTACGCTTAAGGTGCGCGCGCACGGCAAAAGCTGCGCAAGCGTCAGGGCAAGCGTCCGCGCAAGCTTATGTGAAGCTTGTGGCTGACCTTGATGCAGCGAGGGAGCTTGCAAGCGGAGCTTGATAAGCTTTACCACGTGCAAGGGCAGCTGTAGCTAAGCGGGTATGAGCTTTTGCCTCAGCTGATCCGCTGAATTGCAGGAAGCGCACCCAACTTTTGGGCCTTCCGAGCTTTTGGGTTTTTTCACGCTATAAAAACAGCTCGACCGGCTCAACTCGGTCTTTTGGATTAGAAGAAAAACATAAAATACAAAGCGGATTACCTATATATATACTAATACTTAGCGTGGCTGCCACGAAGAAAAAAAAAAGGTATGTAAGGAAGGAAGGTTAAAGATTAATAACTATTTATTATCTTTAACAAATAGATACTGTTCTGCCCGTATCAGACTGGGTTCTAATAGTTGGACAAAAATAAAAATTAAAAACAGCAAAAAAAAAAAATAAATCCAACGAAGATCAGCCAGTCTTGGTACGGGCACCACAGTTTGTTGGAGTCGCCAAACGCCAACGCAGTGGCCAACCCATCAATTAGAAGCAGAGGAACAGCATAGCCGGTCCAGAGGGAGCAGCCGCCAGCGTATACATATGTGCAGTGCAGTGCAGTGAACATTCAAAATAAAAAGAATAATAAACAGAAAACAGAAAAAAAAAGACAAAGTACCCAAACACGCAAAAAAAAAAAAAAAAAAAGCATAAGTTAATAAGTTATAATTGTTCACTTCCTAAAACGAATAGAAGTCTCAGTCAGAAATGAAGAAATAGTCTTTAATCTGTACATATATACATACATAGGTTCAAGTACACTGAAAAAATTTTTTGTTGTATAAAAAAAAAAAAAAAAAAAAAAAAAAAATAATAATAATAATAAAAGAAAGAACCATCTTACAGTAGAATTATATCACATCGCCAACCCCGTGTCGAAATAAAAATTTTTAGTTTTAGTGCAGAACAAAACCATAGGAAATAGGAACTCATGAAAATGCACAATTAACTAACAATGAACTAATGAAATATAGGAATACAAAAATATATATATAATATATAAAAAAAAAAAATAAAAAAATAAATAAATAAAATAAAGTTAAAAATAACCAAATAAATAAATAAATAAATAAAAAAAAAAAAAAATGGAAATAAATAAATAAATCACCACAATAATAATAATAAATAAAAAAAAAAAAAAAAAAAAAAAAAAAAAAAATTAAATAAGTAAATAAAAATAAATAAATAAATAAATAATATTGCATGCGAAGATGCAAGAAGTTACAATTGTTAAACAAATCTAATTCAACTTAGCCCTAATTTACCACACCACGAGGAAAGGCCTTTCACCGGTGGGAGAAAACAAAAAAACTCATAAAAACCGTAAGTGTTTCCTTCTTTCTTCTTCGCTTATTTATTGGAAAAAAACACAACACAATAAAAAAAAAAAAAAAATAATAATTAATAATAATAAGAATTATAATAATAATAATAGTAATAATTGTTTTTTTCTTGAATGTAGAAAAAAAAAAAAAAAAAAAAAATAAATTAAATAACATACAATGACATCAAATGAAATGAGTCCACATTTATTGAAATTATCTTATCATATACGTCAGCTATAAATCCTATTATATAGTAAAATTCTTTAGCTATTAAGAAGTTCAATTTTTATTTTTTTCTTTAGAATGTATATCCCGAGTTGTATTAATGATTGAGTTTTTATTAAATAAGAATGTTATTGAATTGTGAAACGAAAAATTTATGGTCTTAGACATTTATTGGTGAAAATGCGTCGGTAAGAGTCGACGATAGGTCAGTGTAATGGGGTAGTGAGTTGGTGTGTTTCGCTTTGGGGGTTTCCGAAACGGAAGAAACCAGGAAACCATGGTAGGGAGGGGCGAGAACACCTGTGCCAACCTTCCAATCTTGGCCACGGGTGTTAGTGTACTGGTTTTCTTTGTGCCAGTCTTTCCTTGTGTTGGCATTTGTTGTTGTCCCCATATTTCGGAGTACAGCTCCAACCTATCTTAGGGATCTTAACAATTTAAAATTTATGTACATCGGCCGTGAGGTAGCTAAGAACTCCCCCACACTCCCGAATAAGCTACGGAACTAGAAGTTCCCGTTCAGCTACCTCGCGACCGCAGGAAGGTAACACGGCTCCCCTTTAACTTTGCCGCAATGTGCGAAGGAGCCGGAACTTTCCGTACAGAGGCATTCTTACCCAATGGCTCAAGTACAAAAAGATAATAAAAAAATGTTTTTTTTTGTCACAATTCTACAATCGGATGAAAATACTGGTTTTAATTAGCCAAAGTTTTTAACAATTTTCATTTCTCCACCGACATATACAAAGTAACAGACATTTTCAAATGAAACTTTCAATTGCGAATCAATAGTATTGCTTATAAAGAACTTGGTATAGATCGAAATTTTAGAAAGAACAGCCGAGCTAGAGTCATGCAAAATTCAAGAGTCCATTTTCAGAGTAAGGTGAATATGTTCAAAAGTTCTTGAACCGTGAAAAATTCTGTGAATACAGTTCGTTTCTCTGATCGTTTTTCTGATTACGCTACCAAAATTGTATACCATTCTACAATCGGATGAAAATACTGGTTATAATTAGCCAAAGTTCTCAACAATTCACTTTCATTTCTCCGACATTTACTAAGTAACAGACATTTTCAAATGAAACTTTCGATTGCGAATAATATTATTGCTTATAAAGAACCTGGTAGAGTTCGAAATTTTACAAAGAACAGCCGAGCTAGAGTCATGCAAAATTCAAGGGTCCATTTTTCAGAGAAGGGTGAATATGTTCAAAAGTTCTTCAACCGTGGAAAATCTGTGAAAGCAGATTGTTGCTCTGATTAAATACGTTTCCAAAATTGTTTACCATTGTAAAATCGGATGAAAATACTGGTTATAATTAGCCAAAGTTCTCAACAATTTACTTTCATTTCTCCGACATTTACTAAGTAACAGACATTTTCAAATGAAACTTTCGATTGCGAATCAATAGTATTGCTTATAAAGAACCTAGTAGAGTTCGAAATTTTACAAAGAACAGCCGAGCTAGAGTCTTGCAAAATTCAAGGGTCCATTTTTCAGAGTGGGGTGAATATGTACAAAAGTTCTTCAACCGTGGAAAATCTGTGAAAGCAGGTCGTTGCTCTGATTAAATACGGTTCCAAAATTGTATACCATTGTAAAATCGGATGAAAATACTGGTTATAATTAGCCAAAGTTCTCAACAGTTCACTTTCATTTCTCCGACATTTACTAAGTAACAGACATTTTCAAATGAAACTTTCGATTGCGATTCAATAGTATTGCTTATAAAGAACCTAGTAGAGTTTTTCAAATGAAACTTTCGATTGCGATTCAATAGTATTGCTTATAAAGAACCTAGTAGGGTTCGATATTTTACAAAGAACAGCCGAGCTAGAGTCATGCAAAATTCAAGGGTCCATTTTTCAGAGTAGGGTGAATATGTTCAAAAGTTCTTCAACCGTGGAATCTGTGAAAGCAGATCGTTGCTAAAGTTCTCAACAATTTACTTTCATTTCTCCGACATTTACTAAGTAACAGACATTTTTAAATTAAACTTTCGATTGCGAATCAATAGTATTGCTTATAAAGAACCTAGTAGAGATCGAAATTTCACAAAGAACAGCCGAACTAGAGTCATGTGAAATTCAAGAGTCCATTTTCAGAGTAAGGTGCATATGTTCAAAAGTTCTTGAACCGTGAAAAATCTGTGAATACAGATAGTTCCTCTGATCGTTTCTATGATTAAATACGCTTCTAAAATTGTATACCATTCTAAAATCGGATGAAAATACTGGTTATAATTAGCCAAAGTTCTCAACAATTTACTCTCATTTCTCCACCGACATTTACTAAGTAACAGACATTTTCAAATGAAACTTTCGATTGCGAATCAATAGTATTGCTTATAAAGAACATAATAGAGTTCGAAAATTTACAAAGAACAGCTGAGCTAGAGTCATGCAACATTCAAGAGTCCATTTTCAGAGTAAGTTGAATATGTTCAAAAGTTCTTGAACCGTGAAAAATTCTGTGAATACAGATCGTTTCTCTGATCGTTTCTCTGATTACGCTTCCAAAATTGTATACCATTCTACAATCGGATGAAAATACTGGTTATAATTAGCCAAAGTTCTCAACAATTTACTTTCATTTCTCCGACATTTACTAAGTAACAGACATTTTCAAATGAAACTTTCGATTGCGAATCAATAGTATTGCTTATAAAGAACATAATAGAGTTCGAAAATTTACAAAGAACAGCTGAGCTAGAGTCATGCAAAATTCAAGGGTCCATTTTTCAGAGAAGGGTGAATATGTTCAAAAGTTCTTCAACCGTGGAAAATCTGTGAAAGCAGATTGTTGCTCTGATTAAATACGTTTCCAAAATTGTTTACCATTGTAAAATCGGATGAAAATACTGGTTATAATTAGCCAAAGTTCTCAACAATTTACTTTCATTTCTCCGACATTTACTAAGTAACAGACATTTTCAAATGAAACTTTCGATTGCGAATCAATAGTATTGCTTATAAAGAACCTAGTAGAGTTCGAAATTTTACAAAGAACAGCCGAGCTAGAGTCTTGCAAAATTCAAGGGTCCATTTTTCAGAGTGGGGTGAATATGTACAAAAGTTCTTCAACCGTGGAAAATCTGTGAAAGCAGGTCGTTGCTCTGATTAAATACGTTTCCAAAATTGTATACCATTGTAAAATCGGATGAAAATACTGGTTATAATTAGCCAAAGTTCTCAACAGTTCACTTTCATTTCTCCGACATTTACTAAGTAACAGACATTTTCAAATGAAACTTTCGATTGCGATTCAATAGTATTGCTTATAAAGAACCTAGTAGAGTTTTTCAAATGAAACTTTCGATTGCGATTCAATAGTATTGCTTATAAAGAACCTAGTAGAGTTCGATATTTTACAAAGAACAGCCGAGCTAGAGTCATGCAAAATTCAAGGGTCCATTTTTCAGAGTAGGGTGAATATGTTCAAAAGTTCTTCAACCGTGGAAAATCTGTGAAAGCAGATCGTTGCTAAAGTTCTCAACAATTTACTTTCATTTCTCCGACATTTACTAAGTAACAGACATTTTTAAATTAAACTTTCGATTGCGAATCAATAGTATTGCTTATAAAGAACCTAGTAGAGATCGAAATTTCACAAAGAACAGCCGAACTGGAGTCATGTGAAATTCAAGAGTCCATTTTCAGAGTAAGGTGCATATGTTCAAAAGTTCTTGAACCGTGAAAAATCTGTGAATACAGATAGTTCCTCTGATCGTTTCTATGATTAAATACGCTTCTAAAATTGTATACCATTCTAAAATCGGATGAAAATACTGGTTATAATTAGCCAAAGTTCTCAACAATTTACTCTCATTTCTCCACCGACATTTACTAAGTAACAGACATTTTCAAATGAAACTTTCGATTGCGAATCAATAGTATTGCTTATAAAGAACATAATAGAGTTCGAAAATTTACAAAGAACAGCTGAGCTAGAGTCATGCAACATTCAAGAGTCCATTTTCAGAGTAAGTTGAATATGTTCAAAAGTTCTTGAACCGTGAAAAATTCTGTGAATACAGATCGTTTCTCTGATCGTTTCTCTGATTACGCTTCCAAAATTGTATACCATTCTACAATCGGATGAAAATACTGGTTATAATTAGCCAAAGTTCTCAACAATTTACTTTCATTTCTCCGACATTTACTAAGTAACAGACATTTTCAAATGAAACTTTCGATTGCGAATCAATAGTATTGCTTATAAAGAACATAATAGAGTTCGAAAATTTACAAAGAACAGCTGAGCTAGAGTCATGCAAAATTCAAGGGTCCAATTTTCAGAGTAAGGTGCATATGTTCATAAGTTCTTGTATCGTGGAAAATCTGTGAATACAGATCGTTTCTCTGATTAAATACGCATCCAAAATTGTATACCATTTCAAAATCGGAATGAAAATACTGGTTATAATTAGCCAAAGTTCTCAACAATTTACTTTCATTTCTCCACCGACATTTAATAAGTAACAGACATTTTCAAATGAAACTTTCGATTGCGAATCAATAGTATTGCTTATAAAGAACATAATAGAGTTCGAAAATTTACAAAGAACAGCTGAGCTAGAGTCATGCAACATTTAAGAGTCCATTTTCAGAGTAAGTTGAATATCTTCAAAAGTTCTTGAACCGTGAAAAATTCTGTGAATACAGATCGTTTCTCTGATCGTTTCTCTGATTACGCTTCCAAAATTGTATACCATTCTACAATCGGATGAAAATACTGGTTATAATTAGCCAAAGTTCTCAACAATTTACTTTCATTTCTCCGACATTTACTAAGTAACAGACATTTTCAAATGAAACTTTCGATTGCGAATCAATAGTATTGCTTATAAAGAACATAATAGAGTTCGAAAATTTACAAAGAACAGCTGAGCTAGAGTCATGCAAAATTCAAGGGTCCAATTTTCAGAGTAAGGTGCATATGTTCATAAGTTCTTGTATCGTGGAAAATCTGTGAATACAGATCGTTTCTCTGATTAAATACGCATCCAAAATTGTATACCATTTCAAAATCGGAATGAAAATACTGGTTATAATTAGCCAAAGTTCTCAACAATTTACTTTCATTTCTCCGACATTTAATAAGTAACAGACATTTTCAAATGAAACTTTCGATTGCGAATCAATAGTATTGCTTATAAAGAACCTAGTAGAGTTCGAAATTTTACAAAGAACAGCCGAGCTAGAGTCATGCAAAATTCAAGAGTCCATTTTCAGAGTAAGGTGAATATGTTCAAAAGTTCTTGAACCGTGAAAAATTCTGTGAATACAGTTCGTTTCTCTGATCGTTTTTCTGATTACGCTTCCAAAATTGTATACAATTCTACAATCGGATGAAAGTACTGGTTATAATTAGCCAAAGTTCTCAACAATTTACTTTCATTTCTCCGACATTTACTAAGTAACAGACATTTTCAAATGAAACTTTCGATTGCGAATCAATAGTATTGCTTATAAAGAACATAATAGAGTTCGAAAATTTACAAAGAACAGCTGAGCTAGAGTCATGCAAAATTCAAGGGTCCAATTTTCAGAGTAAGGTGCATATGTTCATAAGTTCTTGTATCGTGGAAAATCTGTGAATACAGATCGTTTCTCTGATTAAATACGCATCCAAAATTGTATACCATTTCAAAATCGGAATGAAAATACTGGTTATAATTAGCCAGAGTTCTCAACAATTTACTTTCATTTCTCCGACATTTAATAAGTTACAGACATTTTCAAATGAAACTTTCGATTGCGAATCAATAGTATTGCTTATAAAGAACCTAGTAGAGTTCGAAATTTTACAAAGAACAGCCGAGCTAGAGTCATGCAAAATTCAAGAGTCCATTTTCAGAGTAAGGTGAATATGTTCAAAAGTTCTTGAACCGTGAAAAATTGTATACCATTCTACAATCGATGAAAATACTGGTTATAATTAGCCAAAGTTCTCAACAATTTACTTTCATTTCTCCGACATTTACTAAGTAACAGACATTTTCAAATGAAACTTTCGATTGCGAATCAATAGTATTGCTTATAAAGAACATAATAGAGTTCGAAAATTTACAAAGAACAGCCGAGCTAGAGTCATGCAACATTCAAGAGTCCATTTTCAGAGTAAGTTGAATATGTTCAAAAGTTCTTGAACCGTGAAAAATTCTGTGAATACAGATCGTTTCTCTGATCGTTTCTCTGATTACGCTTCCAAAATTGTATACCATTCTAAAATCGGATGAAAATACTGGTTATAATTAGCCAAAGTTCTCAACAATTTACTTTCATTTCTCCGACATTTACTAAGTAACAGACATTTTCAAATGAAACTTTCGATTGCGAATCAATAGTATTGCTTATAAAGAACATAATAGAGTTCGAAAATTTACAAAGAACAGCTGAGCTAGAGTCATGCAAAATTCAAGGGTCCAATTTTCAGAGTAAGGTGCATATGTTCATAAGTTCTTGTATCGTGGAAAATCTGTGAATACAGATCGTTTCTCTGATTAAATACGCATCCAAAATTGTATACCATTTCAAAATCGGAATGAAAATACTGGTTATAATTAGCCAAAGTTCTCAACAATTTACTTTCATTTCTCCGACATTTAATAAGTAACAGACATTTTCAAATGAAACTTTCGATTGCGAATCAATAGTATTGCTTATAAAGAACCTAGTAGAGTTCGAAATTTTACAAAGAACAGCCGAGCTAGAGTCATGCAAAATTCAAGAGTCCATTTTCAGAGTAAGGTGAATATGTTCAAAAGTTCTTGAACCGTGAAAAATTCTGTGAATATAGTTCGTTTCTCTGATCGTTTTTCTGATTACGCTTCCAAAATTGTATACAATTCTACAATCGGATGAAAATACTGGTTATAATTAGCCAAAGTTTTTAACAATTTTCATTTCTCCACCGACATATACAAAGTAACAGACATTTTCAAATGAAACTTTCAATTGCGAATCAATAGTATTGCTTATAAAGAACTTGGTATAGATCGAAATTTTAGAAAGAACAGCCGAGCTAGAGTCATGCAAAATTCAAGAGTCCATTTTCAGAGTAAGGTGAATATGTTCAAAAGTTCTTGAACCGTGAAAAATTCTGTGAATACAGTTCGTTTCTCTGATCGTTTTTCTGATTACGCTACCAAAATTGTATACCATTCTAAAATCGGATGAAAATACTGGTTATAATTAGCCAAAGTTCTCAACAATTCACTTTCATTTCTCCGACATTTACTAAGTAACAGACATTTTCAAATGAAACTTTCGATTGCGAATCAATAGTATTGCTTATAAAGAACCTAGTAGAGTTCGAAATTTTACAAAGAACAGCCGAGCTAGAGTCATGCAAAATTCAAGGGTCCATTTTTCAGAGTAGGGTGAATATGTTCAAAAGTTCTTCAACCGTGGAAAATCTGTGAAAGCAGATTGTTGCTCTGATTAAATACGTTTCCAAAATTGTATACCATTGTAAAATCGGATGAAAATACTGGTTATAATTAGCCAAAGTTCTCAACAATTCACTTTCATTTCTCCGACATTTACTAAGTAACAGACATTTTCAAATGAAACTTTCGACTGCGATTCAATAGTATTGCTTATAAAGAACCTAGTAGAGTTCGATATTTTACAAAGAACAGCCGAGCTAGAGTCATGCAAAATTCAAGGGTCCATTTTTCAGAGTAGGGTGAATATGTTCAAAAGTTCTTCAACCGTGGAAAATCTGTGAAAGCAGATCGTTGCTCTGATTAAATATGCTTTCAAAATTGTATACCATTCTAAAATCGGATGAAAATACTGGTTATATTTAGCCAAAGTTCTCAACAATTTACTTTCATTTCTCCGACATTCACTAAGTAACAGACATTTTCAAATGAAACTTTCGATTGCGAATCAATAGTATTGCTTATAAAGAACATAATAGAGTTCGAAAATTTACAAAGAACAGCCGAGCTAGAGTCATGCAACATTCAAGAGTCCATTTTCAGAGTAAGTTGAATATGTTCAAAAGTTCTTGAACCGTGAAAAATTCTGTGAATACAGATCGTTTCTCTGATCGTTTCTCTGATTACGCTTCCAAAATTGTATACCATTCTACAATCGGATGAAAATACTGGTTATAATTAGCCAAAGTTCTCAACAATTTACTTTCATTTCTCCGACATTTACTAAGTAACAGACATTTTCAAACTTTCTATTGCGAATCAATAGTATTGCTTATAAATAACCTAGTAGATTTCGAAATTTTACAAAGAACAGCCGAGCTAGAGTCATGCAAAATTCAAGAATCCATTTTCAGAGTAAGGTGAATATGTTCAAAAGTTCTTGAACCGTGAAAAATTCTGTGAATACAGATCGTTTCTCTGATTACGCTTCCAAAATTGTATACCATTCTACAATCGGATGAAAATACTGGTTATAATTAGCCAAAGTTCTCAACAATTTACTTTCATTTCTCCGACATTTACTAAGTAACAGACATTTTCAAATGAAACTTTCGATTGCGAATCAATAGTATTGCTTATAAAGAACATAATAGAGTTCGAAAATTTACAAAGAACAGCTGAGCTAGAGTCATGCAACATTCAAGAGTCCATTTTCAGAGTAAGTTGAATATGTTCAAAAGTTCTTGAACCGTGAAAAATCCTGTGAATACAGATCGTTTCTCTGATCGTTTCTCTGATTAAATACACTTCTAAAATTGTATACCATTCTAAAATCGGATGAAAATACTGGTTATAATTAGCCAAAGTTCTCAACAATTTACTTTCATTTCTCCACCGACATTTACTAAGTAACAGACATTTTCAAATGAAACTTTCGATTGCGAATCAATAGTATTGCTTATAAAGAACCTAGTAGAGTTCGAAATTTGACAAAGAACAGCCGAGCTAGAGTCATGCAAAATTCAAGGGTCCATTTGTCAGAGTAGGGTGAATATGTTCAAAAGTTCTTCAACCGTGGAAAATCTGTGAAAGCAGATCGTTGCTAAAGTTCTCAACAATTTACTTTCATTTCTCCGACATTTACTAAGTAACAGACATTTTCAAATGAAACTTTCGATTGCGAATCAATAGTATTGCTTATAAAGAACCTAGTAGAGATCGAAATTTCACAAAGAACAGCCGAACTAGAGTCATGCAAAATTCAAGAGCCCATTTTCAGAGTAAGGTGCATATGTTCAAAAGTTCTTGAACCGTGAAAAATCTGTGAATACAGATAGTTCCTCTGATCGTTTCTATGATTAAATACGCTTCTAAAATTGTATACCATTCTAAAATCGCGTGAAAATACTGGTTATAATTAGCCAAAGTTCTCAACAATTTACTCTCATTTCTCCACCGACATTTACTAAGTAACAGACATTTTCAAATGAAACTTTCGATTGCGAATCAATAGTATTGCTTATAAAGAACCTAGTAGAGTTCGATATTTTACAAAGAACAGCCGAGCTAGAGTCATGCCAAATTCAAGGGTCCATTTTTCAGAGTAAGATCGTTACAGATCGTACAGACCGTTTCTATGATCGTTTCTCTGATTACGCTTCCAAAATTGTATACCATTCTACAATCGGATGAAAATACTGGTTATAATTAGCCAAAGTTTTTAACAATTTTCATTTCTCCACCGACATATACAAAGTAACAGACATTTTCAAATGAAACTTTCAATTGCGAATCAATAGTATTGCTTATAAAGAACTTGGTATAGATCGAAATTTTAGAAAGAACAGTCGAGCTAGAGTCATGCAAATTTCAAGGGTCCAATTTTCATAGTAAGGTGAATATGTTCAAAAGTTCCGTGGAAAATCTGTGAAGATCGTTTCTCTGATTAAATACGCTTCCAAAATTGTATACAATTCCAAAATTACTTAAAATACTGGTTATATTATTAACTTTCGTTTCTCTACCGACTTGTACTAAGTAATAGACCTTCTCAAATGAAACTTTCGAATGGGGATCAAGAACACCCCAGCTAGGGTCATGCTAAATACAAAGGTCCATTTTTCAGAGTAAAGTGAATATGTTTTAAAAGTTCTTGTATCGTGGAAAATCTGTGAATACAGATCGTTTCTCTGATTAAATACACATCCAAAATTGTATGCCATTTCAAAATCGGAATGAAAATACTGGTTATAATTAGCCAAAGTTCTCAACAATTTACTTTCATTTCTCCGACATTTAATAAGTAACAGACATTTTCAAATGAAACTTTCGATTGCGAATCAATAGTATTGCTTATAAAGAACCTAGTAGAGTTCGAAATTTCACAAAGAACAGCCGAGCTAGAGTCATGCAAAATTCAAGGGTCCATTTTTCAGAGTAGGGTGAATATGTTCAAAAGTTCTTCAACCGTGGAAAATCTGTGAAAGCAGATTGTTGCTCTGATTAAATACGTTTCCAAAATGGTTTACCATTGTAAAATCGGATGAAAATACTGGTTATAATTAGCCAAAGTTCTCAACAATTTACTTTCATTTCTCCGACATTTACTAAGTAACAGACATTTTCAAATGAAACTTTCGATTGCGAATCAATAGTATTGCTTATAAAGAACCTAGTAGAGTTCGAAATTTGACAAAGAACAGCCGAGCTAGAGTCTTGCAAAATTCAAGGGTCCATTTTTCAGAGTAGGGTGAATATGTACAAAAGTTCTTCAACCGTGGAAAATCTGTGAAAGCAGGTCGTTGCTCTGCTTAAATACGTTTCCAAAATTGTATACCATTGTAAAATCGGATGAAAATACTGGTTATAATTAGCCAAAGTTCTCAACAATTTACTTTCATTTCTCCGACATTTACTAAGTAACAGACATTTTCAAATGAAACTTTCGATTGCGAATCAATAGTATTGCTTATAAAGAACTTGGTATAGATCGAAATTTTAGAAAGAACAGCCGAGGTAGAGTCATGCAAAATTCAAGAGTCCATTTTCAGAGTAAGGTGAATATGTTCAAAAGTTCTTGAACCGTGAAAAATTCTGTGAATACAGATCGTTTCTCTGATTACGCTTCCAAAATTGTATACCATTCTACAATCGGATGAAAATACTGGTTATAATTAGCCAAAGTTCTCAACAATTTACTTTCATTTCTCCGACATTTACTAAGTAACAGACATTTTCAAATGAAACTTTCGATTGCGAATCAATAGTATTGCTTATAAATAACCTAGTAGAGTTCGAAATTTTACAAAGAACAGCCGAGCTAGAGTCATGCAAAATTCAAGGGTCCATTTGTCAGAGTAGGGTGAATATGTTCAAAAGTTCTCCAACCGTGGAAAATCTGTGAAAGCAGATCGTTGCTAATGTTCTCAACAATTTACTTTCATTTCTCCGACATTTACTAAGTAACAGACATTTTTAAATTAAACTTTCGATTGCGAATCAATAGTATTGCTTATAAAGAACCTAGTAGAGATCGAAATTTCACAAAGAACAGCCGAACTAGAGTCATGCAAAATTCAAGAGTCCATTTTCAGAGTAAGGTGCATATGTTCAAAAGTTCTTGAACCGTGAAAAATCTGTGAATACAGATAGTTCCTCTGATCGTTTCTATGATTAAATACGCTTCTAAAATTGTATACCATTCTAAAATCGGATGAAAATACTGTTTATAATTAGCCAAAGTTCTCAACAATTTACTCTCATTTCTCCACCGACATTTACTAAGTAACAGACATTTTCAAATGAAACTTTCGATTGCGAATCAATAGTATTGCTTATAAAGAACCTAGTAGAGTTCGATATTTTACAAAGAACAGCCGAGCTAGAGTCATGCCAAATTCAAGGGTCCATTTTTCAGAGTAGGGTGAATATGTTCAAAAGTTCTTCAACCGTGGAAAATCTGTGAAAGCAGATCGTTGCTCTGATTAAATATGCTTTCAAAATTGTATACCATTCTAAAATCGGATGAAAATACTGGTTATAATTAGCCAAAGTTCTCAACAATTCACTTTCATTTCTCCGACATTCACTAAGTAACAGACATTTTCAAATGAAACTTTCGATTGCGAATTAATAGTATTGCTTATAAATAACCTAGTAGATTTCGAAATTTTACAAAGAACAGCTAGAGTCATGCAAAATTCAAGAGTCCATTTTCAGAGTACGGTGAATATGTTCAAAAGTTCTTGAACCGTGAAAAATTCTGTGAATACAGATCGTTTCTCTGATCGTTTCTCTGATTACGCTTCCAAAATTGTATACCATTCTACATTCGGATGAAAATACTGGTTATAATTAGCCAAAGTTCTCAACAATTTACTTTCATTTCTCCGACATTTACTAATTAACAGACATTTTCAAATGAAACTTTCGATTGCGAATTAATAGTATTGCTTATAAATAACCTAGTAGATTTCGAAATTTTACAAAGAACAGCCGAGGTAGAGTCATGCAATATTCAAGAGTCCATTTTCAGAGTAAGGTGAATATGTTCAAAAGTTCTTGAACCGTGAAAAATTCTGTGAATACAGATCGTTTCTCTGATTACGCTTCCAAAATTGTATACCATTCTACAATCGGATGAAAATACTGGTTATAATTAGCCAAAGTTCTCAACAATTTACTTTCATTTCTCCGACATTTACTAAGTAACAGACATTTTCAAACTTTCTATTGCGAATCAATAGTATTGCTTATAAATAACCTAGTAGATTTCGAAATTTTACAAAGAACAGCCGAGCTAGAGTCATGCAAAATTCAAGAATCCATTTTCAGAGTAAGGTGAATATGTTCAAAAGTTCTTGAACCGTGAAAAATTCTGTGAATACAGATCGTTTCTCTGATTACGCTTCCAAAATTGTGTACCATTCTACAATCGGATGAAATACTTTCATTTCTCCGACATTTGCTAAGTAACAGACATTTTCAAACTTTCTATTGCGAATCAATAGTATTGCTTATAAATAACCTAGTAGATTTCGAAATTTTACAAAGAACAGCCGAGCTAGAGTCATGCAAAATTCAAGGGTCCATTACAGAGTAAGGTGCATATGTTCAAAAGTTCTTGAACCGTGAAAAATCTGTGAATACAGATAGTTCCTCTGATCGTTTCTATGATTAAATACGCTTCTAAAATTGTATACCATTCTAAAATCGGATGAAAATACTGGTTATAATTAGCCAAAGTTCTCAACAATTTACTCTCATTTCTCCGACATTTACTAAGTAACAGAAATTTTCAAATGAAACTTTCGATTGCGATTCAATAGTATTGCTTATAAAGAACCTAGTAGAGTTCGATATTTTACAAAGAACAGCCAAGCTAGAGTCATGCAAAATTCAAGGGTCCATTACAGAGTAAGGTGCATATGTTCAAAAGTTCTTGAACCGTGAAAAATCTGTGAATACAGATAGTTCCTCTGATCGTTTCTATGATTAAATACGCTTCTAAAATTGTATACCATTCTAAAATCGGATGAAAATACTGGTTATAATTAGCCAAAGTTCTCAACAATTTACTCTCATTTCTCCACCGACATTTACTAAGTAACAGACATTTTCAAATGAAACTTTCGATTGCGAATCAATAGTATTGCTTATAAAGAACCTAGTAGAGTTCGATATTTTACAAAGAACAGCCGAGCTAGAGTCATGCAAAATTCAAGGGTCCATTTGTCAGAGTAGGGTGAATATGTTCAAAAGTTCTTGAACCGTGAAAAATTCTGTGAATACAGATCGTTTCTCTGATCGTTTCTCTGATTACGCTTCCAAATTTGTATACCATTCTACATTCGGATGAAAATACTGGTTATAATTAGCCAAAGTTCTCAACAATTTACTTTCATTTCTCCGACATTTACTAATTAACAGACATTTTCAAATGAAACTTTCGATGGCGAATTAATAGTATTGCTTATAAATAACCTAGTAGATTTCGAAATTTTACAAAGAACAGCCGAGGTAGAGTCATGCAAAATTCAAGAGTCCATTTTCAGAGTAAGGTGAATATGTTCAAAAGTTCTTGAACCGTGAAAAATTCTGTGAATACAGATCGTTTCTCTGATTACGCTTCCAAAATTGTATACCATTCTACAATCGGATGAAAATACTGGTTATAATTAGCCAAAGTTCTCAACAATTTACTTTCATTTCTCCGACATTTACTAAGTAACAGACATTTTCAACTGAAACTTTCGATTGCGAATCAATAGTATTGCTTATAAATAACCTAGTAGAGTTCGAAATTTTACAAAGAACAGCCGAGCTAGAGTCATGTAAAATTCAAGGGTCCATTTTCGAGAGTAAGGTGAATATGTTCAAAAGTTCTTGAACCGTGAAAAATTCTGTGAATACAGATCGTTTCTCTGATTACGCTTCCAAAATTGTATACCATTCTACAATCGGATGAAAATACTGGTTATAATTAGCCAAAGTTCTCAACAATTTACTTTCATTTCTCCGACATTTACTAAGTAACAGACATTTTCAAATGAAACTTTCGATTGCGAATCAATAGTATTGCTTATAAATAACCTAGTAGAGTTCGAAATTTTACAAAGAACAGCCGAGCTAGAGTCATGCAAAATTCAAGGGTCCATTTGTCAGAGTAGGGTGAATATGTTCAAAAGTTCTTCAACCGTGGAAAATCTGTGAAAGCAGATCGTTGCTAATGTTCTCAACAATTTACTTTCATTTCTCCGACATTTACTAAGTAACAGACATTTTTAAATTAAACTTTCGATTGCGAATCAATAGTATTGCTTATAAAGAACCTAGTAGAGATCGAAATTTCACAAAGAACAGCCGAACTAGAGTTATGCAAAATTCAAGAGTCCATTTTCAGAGTAAGGTGCATATGTTCAAAAGTTCTTGAACCGTGAAAAATCTGTGAATACAGATAGTTCCTCTGATCGTTTCTATGATTAAATACGCTTCTAAAATTGTATACCATTCTAAAATCGGATGAAAATACTGTTTATAATTAGCCAAAGTTCTCAACAATTTACTCTCATTTCTCCACCGACATTTACTAAGTAACAGACATTTTCAAATGAAACTTTCGATTGCGAATCAATAGTATTGCTTATAAAGAACCTAGTAGAGTTCGATATTTTACAAAGAACAGCCGAGCTAGAGTCATGCCAAATTCAAGGGTCCATTTTTCAGAGTAGGGTGAATATGTTCAAAAGTTCTTCAACCGTGGAAAATCTGTGAAAGCAGGTCGTTGCTCTGATTAAATAAAATATGCTTTCAAAATTGTATACCATTCTAAAATCGGATGAAAATACTGGTTATAATTAGCCAAAGTTCTCAACAATTCACTTTCATTTCTCCGACATTCACTAAGTAACAGACATTTTCAAATGAAACTTTCGATTGCTAATCAATAGTATTGCTTATAAAGAACCTAGTAGAGTTCGAAAATTTACAAAGAACAGCCGAGCTAGAGTCATGCTAAATTCAAGAGTCCATTTTCAGAGTAAGGTGAATATGTTCAAAAGTTCTTGAACCGTGAAAAATTCTGTGAATACAGATCGTTTCTCTGATCGTTTCTCTGATTACGCTTCCAAAATTGTATACCATTCTACATTCGGATGAAAATACTGGTTATAATTAGCCAAAGTTCTCAACAATTTACTTTCATTTCTCCGACATTTACTAATTAACAGACATTTTCAAATGAAACTTTCGATTGCGAATTAATAGTATTGCTTATAAATAACCTAGTAGATTTCGAAATTTTACAAAGAACAGCCGAGGTAGAGTCATGCAAAATTCAAGAGTCCATTTTCAGAGTAAGGTGAATATGTTCAAAAGTTCTTGAACCGTGAAAAATTCTGTGAATACAGATCGTTTCTCTGATTACGCTTCCAAAATTGTATACCATTCTACAATCGGATGAAAACACTGGTTATAATTAGCCAAAGTTCTTAACAATTTACTTACCAAAATTGTATACCATTCTAAAATCGGATGAAAATACTGGTTATAATTAGCCAAAGTTCTCAACAATTTACTTTCATTTCTCCGAAATTTACTAAGTAACAGGCATTTTCAAATGAAACTTTCGATTGCGAATCAATAGTATTGCTTATAAAGAACCTAGTAGAGTTCGAAATTTTACAAATAACAGCCGAGCTAGAGTCATGCAAAATTCAAGGGTCTAATTTTCACAGTAAGGTGAATATGTTCAAAAGTTCTTGAACCGTGAAAAATTCTGTGAATACAGATCGTTTCTCTGATCGTTTCTCTGATTACGCTTCCAAAATTGTATACCATTCTACAATCGGATGAAAATACTGGTTATAATTAGCCAAAGTTTTTAACAATTTTCATTTCTCCACCGACATATACAAAGTAACAGACATTTTCAAATGAAACTTTCAATTGCGAATCAATAGTATTGCTTATAAAGAACTTGGTATAGATCGAAATTTTAGAAAGAACAGCCGAGGTAGAGTCATGCAAAATTCAAGAGTCCATTTTCAGAGTAAGGTGAATATGTTCAAAAGTTCTTGAACCGTGAAAAATTCTGTGAATATAGTTCGTTTCTCTGATCGTTTTTCTGATTACGCTTCCAAAATTGTATACAATTCTACAATCGGATGAAAATACTGGTTATAATTAGCCAAAGTTTTTAACAATTTTCATTTCTCCACCGACATATACAAAGTAACAGACATTTTCAAATGAAACTTTCAATTGCGAATCAATAGTATTGCTTATAAAGAACTTGGTATAGATCGAAATTTTAGAAAGAACAGCCGAGGTAGAGTCATGCAAAATTCAAGAGTCCATTTTCAGAGTAAGGTGAATATGTTCAAAAGTTCTTGAACCGTGAAAAATTCTGTGAATACAGATCGTTTCTCTGATTACGCTTCCAAAATTGTATACCATTCTACAATCGGATGAAAATACTGGTTATAATTAGCCAAAGTTCTCAACAATTTACTTTCATTTCTCCGACATTTACTAAGTAACAGACATTTTCAAATGAAACTTTCGATTGCGAATCAATAGTATTGCTTATAAATAACCTAGTAGAGTTCGAAATTTTACAAAGAACAGCCGAGCTAGAGTCATGCAAAATTCAAGGGTCCATTTGTCAGAGTAGGGTGAATATGTTCAAAAGTTCTCCAACCGTGGAAAATCTGTGAAAGCAGATCGTTGCTAATGTTCTCAACAATTTACTTTCATTTCTCCGACATTTACTAAGTAACAGACATTTTTAAATTAAACTTTCGATTGCGAATCAATAGTATTGCTTATAAAGAACCTAGTAGAGATCGAAATTTCACAAAGAACAGCCGAACTAGAGTCATGCAAAATTCAAGAGTCCATTTTCAGAGTAAGGTGCATATGTTCAAAAGTTCTTGAACCGTGAAAAATCTGTGAATACAGATAGTTCCTCTGATCGTTTCTATGATTAAATACGCTTCTAAAATTGTATACCATTCTAAAATCGGATGAAAATACTGTTTATAATTAGCCAAAGTTCTCAACAATTTACTCTCATTTCTCCACCGACATTTACTAAGTAACAGACATTTTCAAATGAAACTTTCGATTGCGAATCAATAGTATTGCTTATAAAGAACCTAGTAGAGTTCGATATTTTACAAAGAACAGCCGAGCTAGAGTCATGCCAAATTCAAGGGTCCATTTTTCAGAGTAGGGTGAATATGTTCAAAAGTTCTTCAACCGTGGAAAATCTGTGAAAGCAGATCGTTGCTCTGATTAAATATGCTTTCAAAATTGTATACCATTCTAAAATCGGATGAAAATACTGGTTATAATTAGCCAAAGTTCTCAACAATTCACTTTCATTTCTCCGACATTCACTAAGTAACAGACATTTTCAAATGAAACTTTCGATTGCGAATCAATAGTATTGCTTATAAAGAACCTAGTAGAGTTCGAAAATTTACAAAGAACAGCCGAGCTAGAGTCATGCTAAATTCAAGAGTCCATTTTCAGAGTAAGGTGAATATGTTCAAAAGTTCTTGAACCGTGAAAAATTCTGTGAATACAGATCGTTTCTCTGATTACGCTTCCAAAATTGTATACCATTCTACAATCGGATGAAAATACTGGTTATAATTAGCCAAAGTTCTTAACAATTTACTTACCAAAATTGTATACCATTCTAAAATCGGATGAAAATACTGGTTATAATTAGCCAAAGTTCTCAACAATTTACTTTCATTTCTCCGACATTTACTAAGTAACAGGCATTTTCAAATGAAACTTTCGATTGCGAATCAATAGTATTGCTTATAAAGAGTAGAGTTCGAAATTTTACAAAGAACAGCCGAGCTAGAGTCATGCAAAATTCAAGGGTCTAATTTTCACAGTAAGGTGAATATGTTCAAAAGTTCTTGAACCGTGAAAAATTCTGTGAATACAGATCGTTTCTCTGATCGTTTCTCTGATTACGCTTCCAAAATTGTATACCATTCTACAATCGGATGAAAATACTGGTTATAATTAGCCAAAGTTTTTAACAATTTTCATTTCTCCACCGACATATACAAAGTAACAGACATTTTCAAATGAAACTTTCAATTGCGAATCAATAGTATTGCTTATAAAGAACTTGGTATAGATCGAAATTTTAGAAAGAACAGCCGAGCTAGATTCATGCAAAATTCAAGAGTCCATTTTCAGAGTAAGGTGAATATGTTCAAAAGTTCTTGAACCATGAAAAATTCTGTGAATACAGTTCGTTTCTCTTATCGTTTTTCTGATTACGCTACCAAAATTGTATACCATTCTACAATCGGATGAAAATACTGGTTATAATTAGCCAAAGTTCTCAACAATTCACTTTCATTTCTCCGACATTTACTAAGTAACAGACATTTTCAAATGAAACTTTCGATTGCGAATCAATAGTATTGCTTATAAAGAACCTAGTAGAGTTCGAAATTTTACAAAGAACAGCCGAGCTAGAGTCATGCAAAATTCAAGGGTCCATTTTTCAGAGTAGGGTGAATATGTTCAAAAGTTCTTCAACCGTGGAAAATCTGTGAAAGCAGATCGTTGCTCTGATTAAATACGTTTCCAAAATTGTATACCATTCTAAAATCGGATGAAAATACTGGTTATAATTAGCCAAAGTTCTCAACAATTTACTTTCATTTCTCCCGACATTTACTAAGTAACAGATATTTTCAAATGAAACTTTCGATTGCGAATCAATAGTATTGCTTATAAAGAACCTAGTAGAGTTCGAAATTTTACAAAGAACAGCCGAGCTAGAGTCATGCAAAATTCAAGGGTCCATTTTTCAGAGTAGGGTGAATATGTACAAAAGTTCTTCAACCGTGGAAAATCTGTGAAAGCAGGTCGTTGCTCTGATTAAATACGTTTCCAAAATTGTATACCATTGTAAAATCGGATGAAAATACTGGTTATAATTAGCCAAAGTTCTCAACAATTCACTTTCATTTCTCCGACATTTACTAAGTAACAGACATTTTCAAATGAAACTTTCGATTGCGATTCAATAGTATTGCTTATAAAGAACCTAGTAGAGTTCGATATTTTACAAAGAACAGCCGAGGTAGAGTCATGCAAAATTCAAGGGTCCATTTTTCAGAGTAGGGTGAATATGTTCAAAAGTTCTTCAACCGTGGAAAATCTGTGAAAGCAGATCGTTGCTCTGATTAAATATGCTTTAAAAATTGTATACCATTCTAAAATCGGATGAAAATACTGGTTATATTTAGCCAAAGTTCTCAACAATTTACTTTCATTTCTCCCGACATTCACTAAGTAACAGACATTTTCAAATGAAACTTTCGATTGCGAATCAATAGTATTGCTTATAAAGAACATAATAGAGTTCGAAAATTTACAAAGAACAGCCGAGCTAGAGTCATGCAACATTCAAGAGTCCATTTTCAGAGAAAGTTGAATATATTCAAAAGTTCTTGAACCGTGAAAAATTCTGTGAATACAGATCGTTTCTCTGATCGTTTCTCTGATTACGCTTCCAAAATTGTATACCATTCTACAATCGGATGAAAATACTGGTTATAATTAGCCAAAGTTATCAACAATTTACTTTCATTTCTCCGACATTTACTAAGTAACAGACATTTTCAAACTTTCTATTGCGAATCAATAGTATTGCTTATAAATAACCTAGTAGATTTCGAAATTTTACAAAGAACAGCCGACCTAGAGTCATGCAAAATTCAAGAATCCATTTTCAGAGTAAGGTGAATATGTTCAAAAGTTCTTGAACCGTGAAAAATTCTGTGAATACAGATCGTTTCTCTGATTACGCTTCCAAAATTGTATACCATTCTACAATCGGATGAAAATACTGGTTATAATTAGCCAAAGTTCTCAACAATTTACTTTCATTTCTCCCCGACATTTACTAAGTAACAGACATTTTCAAATGAAACTTTCGATTGCGAATCAATAGTATTGCTTATAAATAACCTAGTAGAGTTCGAAATTTTACAAAGAACAGCCGAGCTAGAGTCATGTAAAATTCAAGGGTCCATTTTTGAGAGTAAGGTGAATATGTTCAAAAGTTCATGAACCGTGGAAAATCTGTGTATACAGATCGTTTCTCTTATTAAATGCGCTTTCAAAATTGTATACCATTCTAAAATCGGATGAAAATACTGGTTATAATTAGCCAAAGTTCTCAACAATTTACTTTCATTTCTCCGACATATACAAAGTAACAGACATTTTCAAATGAAACTTTCAATTGCGAATCAATAGTATTGCTTATAAAGAACTTGGTATAGATCGAAATTTTAGAAAGAACAGCCGAGCTAGAGTCATGCAAAATTCAAGAGTCCATTTTCAGAGTAAGGTGAATATGTTCAAAAGTTCTTGAACCGTGAAAAATTCTGTGAATACAGTTCGTTTCTCTGATCGTTTTTCTGATTACGCTACCAAAATTGTATACCATTCTACAATCGGATGAAAATACTGGTTATAATTAGCCAAAGTTCTCAACAATTCACTTTCATTTCTCCGACATTTACTAAGTAACAGACATTTTCAAATGAAACTTTCGATTGCGAATCAATAGTATTGCTTATAAAGAACCTAGTAGAGTTCGAAATTTTACAAAGAACAGCCGAGCTAGAGTCATGCAAAATTCAAGGGTCCATTTTTCAGAGTAGGGTGAATATGTTCAAAAGTTCTTCAACCGTGGAAAATCTGTGAAAGCAGATCGTTGCTCTGATTAAATACGTTTCCAAAATTGTATACCATTGTAAAATCGGATGAAAATACTGGTTATAATTAGCCAAAGTTCTCAACAATTTACTTTCATTTCTCCGACATTTACTAAGTAACAGATATTTTCAAATGAAACTTTCGATTGCGAATCAATAGTATTGCTTATAAAGAAGCTAGTAGAGTTCGAAATTTTACAAAGAACAGCCGAGCTAGAGTCATGCAAAATTCAAGAGTCCATTTTCAGAGTAAGGTGAATATGTTCAAAAGTTCTCGAACCGTGAAAAATTCTGTGAATACAGATCGTTTCTCTGATCGTTTCTCTGATTACGCTTCCAAAATTGTATACCATTCTACAATCGGATGAAAATACTGGTTATAATTAGCCAAAGTTTTTAACAATTTTCATTTCTCCACCGACATATACAAAGTAACAGACATTTTCAAATGAAACTTTCAATTGCGAATCAATAGTATTGTTTATAAAGAACTTGGTATAGATCGAAATTTTAGAAAGAACAGCCGAGCTAGAGTCATGCAAAATTCAAGGGTCCAATTTTCATAGTAAGGTGAATATGTTCAAAAGTTCATTCATTGTATACAATTCCAAAATTACTTAAAATACTGGTTATATTATTAACTTTCGTTTCTCTACCGACTTGTACTAAGTAATAGACCTTCTCTAATGAAACTTTCGAATGGGGATCAAGAACACCCCAGCTAGAGTCATGCTAAATACAAAGGTCCATTTTTCAGAGTAAGGTGAATATGTTCAAAAGTTCTTGTATCGTGGAAAATCTGTGAATACAGATCGTTTCTCTGATTAAATACGCATCCAAAATTGTATACCATCTCGAAATCGGAATGAAAATACTGGTTATAATTAGCCAAAGTTCTCAACAATTTACTTTAATTTCTCCGACATTTACTAAGTAACAGACATTTTCAAATGAAACTTTCGATTGCGAATCAATAGTATTGCTTATAAAGAACCTAGTAGAGTTCGAAATTTTACAAAGAACAGCCGAGCTAGAGTCATGCAAAATTCAAGGGTCCATTTTTCAGAGTAGGGTGAATATGTTCAAAAGTTCTTCAACCGTGGAAAATCTGTGAAAGCAGATCGTTGCTCTGATTAAATATGCTTTCAAAATTGTATACCATTCTAAAATCGGATGAAAATACTGGTTATAATTAGCCAAAGTTCTCAAAAATTTACTTTCATTTCTCCGACATATACTAAGTAACAGACATTTTCAAATGAAACTTTCGATTGCGAATCAATAGTATTGCTTATAAAGAATCTAGTAGAGTTCGAAATTTTACAAAGAACAGCCGAACTAGAGTCATGTAAAATTCATGAGTCCATTTTCCAGAGTAAGGTGAATATATTCAAAAGTTCTAATTTTGTTTTGCTCAACTTCCCAGTGGCCAATATGACTTGCTGCAAGAAATCATGCTCATTTAGGCAAGCCGCTGATTCTGCACAAATGCAATTTGTTGGTTGCTGGTTGTGCGAGAATCTAATGCATATAAAATGTGCTGGCATCTCTGGGCGTGATTGCGATAGAGTCATGGCTGCACCCAAAAGTGGGTGTGGTGGACTACAATGGTCTTGCCCCGATTGCTTGCAAAAACAATTAAATTTTTCCAAGATGTATAATACAGTGCGGGTACAGTATTCGAAACTGATTAACATTTCTAAACAGCTAACAGGTGAACTGAAAGCTGGCGAAGAAATATTAAATCAATATAGTTTCGAATCCCCGCTTAATCAGGTGATGACTCCATCACTGTTAGTTCCTCCCTCATTTAATTTACCATCACCTAATTTGTCTGCCCCTTCTTTACCGTGTCAGGAAATATCAATTCCGATATCCGACGACTCAGGTGAAATATCTGCTGCCAGTGTCATAATAGACACTCAGAGGGCCCCTAATAAAAAAGTTAAAGTTACTCCAAGTGTAGTTCAACCTAAGAAAAACATTCAGACATCTTCTCTTGACCCCACTGTACCCTATTTATCTGTTGTGTCTCCTCGAAAGCAAGTTTTCTTATCTAGGCTTTCATCAGATACTACATGTGAGGCTGTGTCTGCTTTTATTGAAAGCAAAACTAAAGCTATGGTTTTTATTTCGAAGTTCAATTTACTACTCCTCGTGCAATTACTTCATTTAAAATAAATGTACCTATAGAATTCTTCGCAACTATATGTGACTCCAAATTTTGGCCACCCCATGTAGTTGTGCATGAATTCAAATAGAAGATTCGGAAGAGAATTTCCCCGGTCTCTTTAATTTCTGATTCGGTACAACCTTCATCTGAATCTGTATCAAAAAACTAATTTCACCATCTTCTCCGCTGCTATCCTTAATATATCAAAATGTTCGAGGCCGTAATTCCAAATTAAGAAGTCTTTTTCTGTATAGCTTTAGTGTAAAATCTGAACTTATTGCCCTCACTAAGAAGTCTTTTTCTGTATAGCTTTAGTGTAAAATCTGAACTTATTGCCCTCACTGAGACATGGTTAACTCCAAATGTTTATAACAGTGAGGTTCTTTCTGATAATTTCACTATTTATAGGCTTGATCGTTTGTCACGTAGAGGGGGTGGAGTTTTAATAGCTGTTAAATCCCACTTTCTCTCAGAATCTTTTACCTTCTCATCACTTCACAATGTTGAGATTATTGGAGTTAAAATAACTCTCCAGTCTTGTTCCCTGTATGTTACTACTCATATATACCTCCCTCTTCTGATTTACAAGTTTATAGTCAACATATATCTTGTATTAAAGAAATGTATGGGTATGTTCAAGATAACGACCTGTTTCTTGTATTGGGTGATTTTAATATACCAAACACTTCTTGGGCCTTATTTCTCAATTCAAATCATCTTATTCCAACAATGGATAATTATCTATTTGACGAATTGTTTAACCTTTCCATGTTTCAGATGAACTCGATCTCAAATCATTTGAATCGATCTCTTGATCTTGTTTTTACTAATGATGATACCATCATTAGGGTTTTAAGATCAACTCCCTTTTGTATTCCTGAGGATATTCATCATCCGACTTTAGAGGTTTTAATACCTATTGACTGTCCACTAATTTTAACGTCATTATCATTTAAACAACGTCGTTGTTTTAAAAAATGTAATTTTGTTTTGCTTAATGATCTCATTAATGCAACGGACTGGTCCCCTTTGTATGAGGCAACTGAGGTTGATATAGCAGTTTTGTATATTTTATAGTACTTTAAATTCTATCCTAGACAGTTGTGTTCCTATATGTATTACAAAATCCCTTTCTAATAAACCACCCTCCGACTCTTTCGAATTTAAAAAATATTAAATCTAAATATTTTAAAAAGTTTAAAAAGTCGGGCTCAATTGTTGACTGGTCTAAATACTCATTAGCTAAGTCAAATTTCAATATTTGTAACTCTCGTTGCTATGAGAATTACCTCTTACGCTGTAGAAGGCAGTTTGCTAGTGACCCTAAAAGGTTTTATTCATTTGTAAATTCGAAGCGTAAATCTTCTGGATTGCCCTCTTCATTTTTCTTCGGTTTAGACAAGACCTTTAATGATCAAGATGCCTCTGATCTATTTTTAAAATTCTTCCAATCCACTTACTCTTCTGCCATAACCTATACCAAATCACATTCAACTTTGAATACTATAATGAATGTAAATTCCATTATTGCTTCAAACATTTCGACTCCCTCTCTCTTATCCGCTATTCGGACTTTGAAATCATCGTTCTCTCCTGGAGCAGATGGTATTCCAAGTTGTTTGATTAAAGAATGCAGTGTTTCTTTGCGGTCACCTTTATTAAAACTGTTTAATTTGTCCCTTAATACCTCAGTATTCCCTTGAATTTGGAAAAAATCATTTATTATTCCTCTGTATAAAAAAGGAGGAAGATCTGATATTTCCAATCATAGAGGTATTGCGAAGCTTTCTGTTATTCCGAAGTTATTTAAAAAAAACGCTAACTTCGAACTTGCAACATTTTTGCAAATTGATTATTTCACCATCTCAGCATGGCTTTGTTCAGAATCGCTCAACCTCAACTAACCTATTAGAATTTTCATCTCTAATCAACGGAAGCTTTTTAAATAAAATGTAGCATGATGTTATATATACTGACTTTATTTAGTAAGGCATTTGACTCAGTTCAGCATGATATTTTACTTCAAAAGCTTGACCATTTCGGATTTTCGCCTAAACTTCTGTCTTCCTATTTATTGAGCTTCCTATTTAAAGGGTAGAACCCAAAGAGTTTTGTTAAGAACATCTATTTCGAAGGTCATATTTGTCTCATCGGGTGTGCCTCAGGGTAGTCATTTGGGCCCTCTTCTATTCTCCCTTTTTATAAATGACCTTCAGAATTGTATTTCTCATTCAAAGGTTTTTATGTATGCAGATGATGTAAAACTCTGTCTCTCATACAACAATTCACTGGATCATCTACGCTTACAAGATGATCTTGATTCCTTTCAATGTTGGTGTAAGGCTAATCAATTGCAGTTGAATTGCTCCAAATGTATGACAATGACCTTTAGTCGCATTTGTCCATATACTGCTCATTATACAATCAATAATGATTCCTTGCAACGTATTTCCACAGTGAAAGATCTTGGGGTACTCTTTGACTTTAAACTTAGTTTCAATGCCCATATATCAACCATCATTAATGAAGCCAAAAGTGTTCTTGGCTTTATTAAACGATGGTCGAAAGAATTTAATAACCCGTTTGTTACCAAACTTCTTTCGCTGGTTCGACCAATTTTGGAATATTGTTCAGTTATATGGTCGCCACAGCATAAATTGTATCAGGACCGTATAGAATCGGTTCAGAAACAGTTTCTTCTCTTTGCGTTACGCAATGTTAACTGGGATCGTAACCTTCGCTTACCCTCTTATCATAGTAGGCTTCTTCTTATAGATCTTCCGTCACTAATAAACCGTAGAACAGTCTTGGGTATTGCTTTTCTACATAATTTGATTAGTGGTAATACTGATTCGCCTGCTCTTTTAAAGCAAATTAATTTTGTAGTTCCTTCTCGTATTTCCCGTCACTTTCGTTCTCTATATTTACCTATAAGTACATCTGATTACTTCTTGCATAGTGCGTTTCATGTCTTATGTGCTACCTATAAAAAATTTATTTTATGTATTTGGTTCAGAACTCTCTTTTCCTTTAATAAAATCCTTGCTTTCAACTTACCTCAAAGAAATCACACACAGGGCCCAAGAGTGAGAATGCACAGGATTCTCCCTACTTGTGTTGTGTTTTCTCAATTCGGTAAAATATATAAATATATTTTGTTCTTCTTCCTGTTCTTTTATGGTTAAACTATGTTTGTAGATTAATTTTTAAACTAAATATTTTGAATTTCTTCACTCCCTATCTTTCATAGTTCAATGATATCACTAACCATATTTGGCTGTGATTCGGGGCATAGCTCGCCGGCATGGCAAATAAAACACCCCCAGCGGGTGGTGATATCATTGATTTAATTTTTTTGTAATTTTAGACTTTTACTTTAATTACTTATTAGTGACACTCGTTTTGTCAACTATATATTAAATAAATAAATAAAAATAAAAAATTACTTAAAATACTGGTTATATTATTAACTTTCGTTTCTCTACCGACTTGTACTAAGTAATAGACCTTCTCAAATGATACTTTCGAATGGGGATCAAGAACACCCGCGCTAGAGTCATGCAAAATTCAAGGGTCCATTTTTCAGAGTAAGCTGGATATGTTCAAAAGTTCTTGAACCGTGGAAAATCTGTGAATACAGATCGTTTCTCTGATTAAATACGCTTCCCAAATTGTATACCATTTCAAATTGGTATGGAAATATTGGTGCCGTGAAGATGACAATCCTGCAAATAAGCGCGAAAATCTTCATCGCTTAATACACAGACACATAATTTCATCTGTAGCGCTTCCAGAGCCATACCAAGACAGCCCTACAGCGGTGCCTCCCAGGGTGAAGATGCATATCAAGATGACCTACAAGGTCATCAACGTATCTGTATCTATATACAAACACCTACCTGCCAGTCAATGGTGGCAACCCAAACGGACGCCACCATGAAGCCAATACCATGATGACCTGACGACAAATCCTCCAATCCGGTGCTTCAACTGCTAGATGCACATTATTTCGCTCATTTACTCACCAATACAAATATTGCATTAATTACAATTTGTAAACACTTACCTGCACAACAATAAGACGAGCGATGATTCAAGCGATGACTCCCGGTGATGACCCCAATAATAATTCCAGTCCAAAATGAAATAACAAGTAAGAATGCTCTAGTCGAGACGGCTCAACTAGGAGATACCCTGAGCCCTGAAAAGTGCCGATACTTCAAATATTCTATGCTTTATTTACATATACATATATTGCAAGCAACACATACACACACAGACGCACGCACAACACGCTGCCAACTGCGCAGCTGACGTAGCGACTGCGCTTGGGCTGCAAGAGGCTTATGTTGTGGACATTAAATGTTGAATAACTTTTTTTCTACCATGACTTTATTATTCAAACTTTCAGGGCATGATTATGTTATTCATATGTGTGTATGTGCCGAAGCACAAGTCTCTAGTATTTTAAATGCGTTTTTTTTGCAAATTTGGGCGAAATGGGCGTGGCATCAAAAATTCACAAAATTACAAAATGTTTGTATTTACAACAGGAATCTACATAGTGAATTTCAGGTCTCTAGCTCTTACGGTACGTAAAAGAGACGAAAAGATATCAAAATTTACCGATAACAAGTAAGAATGCTCTAGTCGAGACCGCTCGACTAGGAAATACGCTGAGCCCTGCGAAGTGCCGATACTTCAAATATTCCATCCTTAGTTTACATATGCATATATTGCAAGCAACACATACACAAACAGATGCACGCACAATACACTGCCAACTGCGCAGTTGACGTAGCGACTACGCTTGGGCTGCAAGAGGCTTATGTTGTGGAAATTAAATGTTTGATAACTTTTTTCTAGCGGGACTTTTTTATTCTAACTTTCAGGGCATGATTATGTTATTCATATGTGTGTATGTGCCGAAGCACAAGTCTCTAGTATTTGAAATGTCTGTATTCACAACAGGAATCTACATAGAGAATTTCAGGTCTCTAGCTCTTACGGTACGTAAATGAGACGAAAAGTTATCGAAATTTATCGATAAAAAGAGAACGGGAAGAGTTATCGAATTTTTGAAAAAAACTCGTATAGCGTATGGTATTCAGGAGTATACATCTCAAATTTCAGCTCTCTAGCTTCTGTGGTTTACGAGATCGCTGCTTTCACACAGACGGACGGACGGACGGACGGACGGACGGACGGACGGCCAGACGGACGGACGGACAGACGGACAGGGCTATTTCAACTCAGCTCATCGAGCTGATCAAGAATATATATACTTTGTATGGTCTGCGACGTCTCCTTCTGCCTGTTACATACATTTTCACAAAAACATTATATCCTGATTTCCCATTTTCAATGGGCTCAGGGTATAAAGAGAGAACGGGAAGGGTTATCGAATTTTTGAAAAAAAAAAACTCGTATAGCGTATAGTATTCTCAAGGGGTAACATGTCAAATTTCAGCTCTCTAGCTTCTGTGGTTTACGAGAGCGCTGTGTTTAGACAGACGGACGGACGGACAGACGGACAGAGCTATATCAACTCAGCTCATCGAGCTGATCAAGAATATATATACTTTGTATGGTCTGCGACGTCTCCTTCTGCCTGTTACATACATTTTCACAAAACCATTATACCCTGTTATACCCATTATACCCATTTCAGGCTCAGGGTATAATAACTATGAACCAAGTGAATAAAATACAAGTAAGAAACTCTAGTATGTGGCGCCCGACTAGGGGATATCCTGAACCCAGCGAAGAACCACTAATCCGTGAATTCTGTTTCTTTTATATTTATGGACATCGCAAGCAACACGTACACACACACAGACGCACGCCCAAGCAGAGGCTCTGTCCGCTCCGTCGGCACCGGAGATGATATTTCTTATTTCGTATACAGATACACAGCACAGAACACGCCCGATCGAACAGGTTTTCCGCACAAACACTTACGGCAGCAAGCATTGTCACGAAGAGAAGAAATACACATTACTCACTTTGATTCATACGAGTACCCATTTCTCACTCACCTGACACCAGCCACCAGTACAGCAGCATCAACAGCAGCAACAGCAGAACAGCCAATCAGCAGCAGCCAATGCAACAGAAACAGCAAATAAGAGCGAAAATATGCGTCACTTAATTGTTTACAATTAACAGACACGTATTTCTACTCACCTGATGAACGGAATTCAACAGCTACTTGAGAGATGTCTCCAATTGGTTCGCCGGTGTAGCCATCCAT
Organism: Drosophila peninsularis; assembly: GCA_035047485.1. Lineage (NCBI taxonomy): Eukaryota > Metazoa > Arthropoda > Insecta > Diptera > Drosophilidae > Drosophila > Drosophila peninsularis. The sequence continues at coordinate 9,739,427 of JAWNPN010000059.1, read as the reverse complement.
GGCACTAGTAATGATGCCAATCCACACGACATGTAAATAAAATCGAAAATTTTCTTCGCTTAATTGTTTTACAATACACAGACACATAATTTCAACTAAGATGACCGACTGCCATCTGTCCACACATCGTTGGAGAACCCACCAGTAGCATTCAGTTCTCCACTGTTAAGGTTAGTTAATATATGTACTTGTGTATTAATATGTAATATAAGTAACAAATGTTTGCAGGTCATCATTGGCGGCTCTATTGGGGTCACCATAGGGGCATAACTGTAAACATCGCAGAAGGCATATATTTTCGAGCTTGTTGTTGTTGTGTGTTTTGTGGTTTTTTATTTGAAGGCACCCAGTAGGGCTGAATGGCAGTTCCTAGGCAGTTACTTTTTCAGATATTGGTGAGTATATGCGTGTGTATATAAATTGATTTTTCAATCTATATATATACTGATGTTTATTGCAATTCACTGTGCTTCTGCTGCTGCTGTGTGCAATAAATTACTAATTGTCACAAGTAAGAAAGCTTTAATCAGTTCCTCCCGACTAGGGGATAACCGGAACCCTCGAGGAACCGTAATTCCGATAATTTTCCTCTTCTTTTACATTACAAGCAAACGCATACAAATATATACATGTTATAGGAAATTAAATGTTTAATAACTATTTTCCCGATGGACTTTCTCAATCAAATTTTCACAGTGTGCTCATTGATATGTATATATTCGCCAAAGTACTTAAAATATTTTTTTTGCGAATTAAGAAAATTGAACGAACGATGAACAGACGGACATGGCTATGTCAACTCAGCTCGTCGTTTCGTTTTCAATGGGATCAGGGTATAAAAACGTCCTTCATCCTGCTGAACATGGCCTTATATAGTTCCAGCCTTTCAGATTATGTGCCGGATTATTGCTGCTGTTATTGCTGCTATGCGAGGCGGACTATTTGTATTCAATTTGAATTGTTTTTACTGTTTGCTAATATAATATTTTATTGTCCATATTGTTATTCATCTTTTAGTTGCTGACATTGATGCTGCTTGGTAAATTTAATGGCCCTTTATGGTTTAACCTTGTTTCCCTCTTCTTCTTATTTGGGGCAGACCTTTATATCAGCTAATGTGCGATAGTTTGTGAAATGGTCAAAAGCCTGGCAGCAGCCTGGCAATTTGATTTTAAATATTTTAAATTCAGTATACCCTTATTAGCTGATGTTACTTTATTTGAGTCAATTAGCTGCTATTGCTTATTAGCTGATGTTACTTTATTTGAGTCAATTAGCTGCTATTGACTCAAATAAAGTAACAGCAGCTAATAAGGGTATACTGAATTTAAAATATTTAAAATCAAATTGCATTTCGGCGCCAACACAGCTTTTGTGTTTTCTGTGTTTTTATTATACCCTGAGCCCATTGAAAATGGGAAATCAGGGTATAATGTTTTTGTGAAAATGTATGTAACAGACAGAAGGGGACGTCGCAGACCATACAAAGTATATATATTCTTGATCAGCTCGATGAGCTGAGTTGAAATAGCCCTGTCCGTCTGTCCGTCCGTCCGTCCGTCTGTCCGTCCGTCCGTCCGTCCGTCCGTCCGTCCGTCCGTCTGTGTGAACGCAGCGATCTCGTAAACCACAGAAGCTAGATAGCTGAAATTTGACACATATACTCCTGGATACCATACGCTATACGAGTTTTTTTCAAAAATTCAATAACTCTTCCCGTTCTCTTTTTATCGATAAATTTCGATAACTTTTCGTCTCATTTACGTACCGTAAGAGCTAGAGACCTGAAATTCACTATGTATATTCCTGTTGTGAATACAGACATTTTGTAATTTTTGGATTTTGGATGCCACGCCCCCTTCGCCCTAAATTTGCAAAAAACGCATTTCAAATACTAGAGACTTGTGCTTCGGCATATACACACATATGAATAACATAATCATGTCCTGAAAGTTTGAATAAAAAAGTCCTGCTAGAAAAAAGTTATCAAACATTTAATTTCCACAACATAAGCCTCTTGCAGCCCAAGCGTAGTCGCTACGTCAACTGCGCAGTTGGCAGCGTGTTGTGCGTGCGTCTGTGTGTGTATGTGTTGCTTGCAATATATGCATATGTAAACTAAGGATAGAAAATTTGAAGTATCGGCACTTCGCAGGGCTCAGGGTATCTCCTAGTCGAGCCGTCTCGACTAGAGCATTTTTAAAGTTTTTCCGAATGCTCCATTTATACTTTTAACAAAAATGTGCAAAAAATCACATGCGCTACTCAAAATATTGGCGGGAAAAGTGAACATAGACTTGTAGATAAGTGTGCCCAAACTCAAATATACATATGTTTCAGATCTGTATCAAATACCAACATACCACTTTCTTGACATACAATACAAAATAATACTTTTTTTAGCAGTATGTTGCAGATATGCAACACGGGCATATAAAGGGTTAAAGTATTTAAAATCCAATTTGGCTTTCGGCTCCAAGAGCAGCTCTGCAGCTCTGTGATGGTGCAGCAATTGTACTCGTCATTATTTTTGTTATCATTGTCATTGTCACGGTATGCGTGTGCTTTGCTGCAGCTGTTGCTACCGTTGTTGCCAGCATCCGTAACTGTAACTGCGCTGCAGTTCTTAGGTCTATTTGGTTTTGATCGTCATTTTGTACTTTGCACAATAGTTGTGTTGTTCCACGTCGCTGTAGAAGATCTCCAGAGCTACAGCTGTTGACGTGGAAACAAAGGTTCAGTAAGGTTTCGTTCTTTAGGATGATTATGGTGGAGAGATTACTTGTCTCTCATATCACTGAGCTTGTGCCACAGCAATGCAGGAATAATTATTTCCGGCTTGTTGCCGGAGCAGAGTTTACTAAACGAACCTTTCGCTTTCGTTGTAAGAACAAAACCAAAACTAGGAACCACCAGCAAGCTGGGGCGTAAGCTAAACCAACGGTACTTAGTTGCTAAGGACTACAAAGCTACAAAATATATGTACTAAAGCTACAAAACTACAGCCGGCGAGCCGACTGAGCATAAGTGATAACGGTGATCTTGCACATATGCAAGACATCGGGTTACCGCTGGTTGTGCGAGGGGCAGTCGTTAACTACTCCCCCCTCAGAAGTATGACCGTCCCCGTTCATCTTATAGCTGTCCACGATCGCCTGTATCTTCTGTGATACTGTGATACTCGATTTCTTCTCAAACTCTGGTAGAGGAGAATGGAACCGCTGAGACTCAGGCTGTACCCGACCGATGTCACCACCTTCTGAAGTTCTTGGATGATATGTAGGTTCTGGTTGTTCATCCCTTGTAGTACAGGCATGCTCGGGACTGAGTCGAGGACAGTGATCTTTAATACCGGCGAAGCTGCTATACCCGGCGTCTTGTTTATGATTTCGCGCTGGTTCTCAGGACTCTCGTTTAAGACCATGATGCCGTCATCTACCATTGTAATATTCTCCTGGTGACTAGGCTGCGTGTTACAATGCGCTGTGCTTTCGTCATGCAATTCGCGTGCGCAGGTGTCATACGTTGCCAACTTGCAGATCGAGGCGTAAGTTGTTGTGGTGTTGTTACCGCTAAAACGTCGTTGTCGCATTCAGTTACGCTGTCATCTTGAAGCTGAAGTACAGTGTGATCTTGGGACACCGGCAGAATGTTGACCTTACTAAACTAAATGTGGACAATATTTTCGGACTGGAAAATCTTAATATTAGATGCCTCCATCAGGCTAACTATAGGAACTTCTGCGGGATGTTTGATAAGCACAGATTTTAAATAATCGTAATCAAAAATTTTTTGGATGTATTATGTTTGATTTTGCAAGAGTGATTATGAGCATTACATTTTGGAGTTCATTTATTAAAACTCTATTTCTGGCAGATAATGCCTCGTACAAATGTGGCGTGTCTATTAGATCATTTTTCTTTGCTTTAGTTATCTTATTTACTGTATCGGTTAATTTATTTATCTGCTTCTGGGTTTCTGTGTTTATTACTACCTGTTTGTTGATTTATTCGTTTAATCTTCTTACGGTCATTCTGATCTTTCTAAATCTTTAGCGTCCGGTGTCCTACTGTGTTTCTTTAGTTCTAATACTAACTTAGAATCGCTAATCTAATTCATATTTTATGTTGTCCTTGTGGACCACCCTCCCATTAATGAGTACAGAGTACTAGAGCACAGCAACGTACTTTAGGATTTCGTTTCTATCAGAAAAGTGAATTTTGTGGCGTGTTTTTTCGCCAAAGAATATGAAGTTTCGTTTTAGAGAGAACCTTGATTCCTCTAAAACTATCTGGTTTCTGAAACAATTCAAAGGTTTCTCAGTAGCTTCTATTGTATAAGTTAGAGATAATTCACTATCAATTGTTGCTGCATCGGATACTACTTCACTTTGCAGAGCATTCACGTTCTGTCGTGAGAGAGCGTCTGCTACGTGGTTTTCTTTACCCGGTTTGTAGTGGATCTTTGCGTTATGCTCGTCGATATACGCTTTCCATCTTTTTATCTTTGCATTTAGGTTTCTATCAGACATCGCAAACGTTAATGGCTGGTGGTCTGTGTATATGTTAATGTCCCTTGTACCATATAGGTATTGTTTTCCCGGGGCCCAAACTATAGCTAATAGTTCCCTCTCGTTGGTGGCATAATGTGATTCACTGTCCTTTAGTGATCTCGAAATCATTGTTATGGGTTTATTATCCTGAGACAGTACTGCGCCATGAGATTCTGAGGCTAGAACATTCCTTAATTTTTCGAAATCATTTCGCTCTGGATAACCAAAATCTATGGTTGTTTTCTTTGACATGTGTTTACTGACGGACCCATTCTCTCCTTTCAACAAATTTGTCAATGGCCTTGCAATTGCTGCAAAGTCTTTAACAAAACACCTGTAGTAGCTGGCCAATCCTAGGAATGACCTAAGCTTATTCTGGATATTCTTGTATAGCCTTTACCTTTTCTGGATCTTTTTTGGCGCCACCCAGAGTCACGGTTGAACCCAAAATATTCTACGTTTGTTTTGAAAAAAAAACCCAATCTATGTGCTTTACATGATCCTTTTCATTTACAGAAAAAATGATCACGTCGTCTACGCTCTTTGGAAGATGCTTCCCGCATAGTCTGCAGAATTCATATTTTCCGCCGTTTACGGAGAAAGCTGTTTTCTCGCGATCTTGCTCTGCCAAGTAAATTTGGTGATAGCCGGACTTAAGATCTAACGTCTTAAAGTATTTGGCTTTACCCAAGTTCGACAATATCATGGATAAGTTGGGCATTGGATACTTATCTACGATGGTCTTTTCATTTAGTTTCCTAAAGTCAATTACCAGTCGCTTATTCCTGTTCCCACTTTCGTCTAAACCCTTTTAGTCAACGACCCATGTTGGGTTATTATAGGGTGACCTTGAAGGCCTAATGATGCCGTTCTGCAGCAAATCTTTAATTTCTTTTTTTAAAAGGTCATTGACCCCCATTGGATGCGGATGTAGTTATGAATATACTGGTTTATCGTTCTCTGTACGGATCGTAGCCACAACAGATGTATTGAACGGCAACGCCTCATTAGAGGTCACTCTGTTCAAAATCATACTCCTAAATTCAGCATTTACGACTTCCGTACGACAAAATCTTTCACGTTGGTGAAATTGACGTTGTCACAATAATGATGCTGTAGCTTTTCAGATACAGATCCATAATTGATTGTACCATTCACGGTATCTAGGGTTGCTCCTATTTGCGTTAGCAAGTCGAAACCTATAATACCATCAAATGGTGTTAAGGAGTCTAATAAAAACAAATTTGCTGATTTCCCGAAAATGTTCATTAAACACTTATGGGTTACTTTGTTAGAAACGTGGACGGAACTAACCGTAACCGCTGACCGGAATTACATTCATTGTCACTTGCTGTTTCAGATTCATCATGGGCTTCTGCGACAGCGGCCTCGGCTGCCCTATAATAATCTTGGTCTTGGTGTCACAAGTAAGAAAGCTTTAGTCAGTTCCTCCCTACTAGGGGATAACCGGAACCCTCGAGGAACCGTAATTCCGATAATTTTCCTTTTCTTTTACATTACAAGCAAACGCATACACATATATACATGTTATAGGAAATATAATTTTTGGATTTTGGATGCCACGCAATTTGCAAAATACGCATTTCAAATACTAGAGACTTGTGCTTCGGCATATACACACATATGAATAACATAATCATGCCCTGACAGTTTGAATACAAAAGTCCTGCTAGAAAAAAGTTATCAAACATTTAATTTTTACAACATAAGCCTCTTGCAGCCCAAGCGTAGTCGCTACGTCAACTGCGCAGTTGGCAGCGTGTTGTGCGTGCGTCTGTGTGTGTATGTGTTGCCTGCAATATATGCATATGTAAACTAAGGATAGAATATTTGAAGTATCGGCACTTCGCAGGGCTCAGGGTATCTCCTAGTAGAGCCGTCTTGACTAGAGCATTTTTAAAGTTTTTCCGAAAGCTCCATTTATACTTTTAACAAAAATGTGCAAAAAATCACATGCGCTACTCAAAATATTGGCGGGAAAAGTGAACATAGACTTGTAGATAAGTGTGCCCAAACTCAAATATACATATGTTTCAGATCTGTATCAAATACCAACATACCACTTTCTTGACATACAATACAAAATAATACTTTTTTTAGCAGTATGTTGCAGATATGCAACACGGGCATATAAAGGGTTAAAGTATTTAAAATCCAATTTGGCTTTCGGCTCCAAGAGCAGCTCTGCAGCTCTGTGATGGTGCAGCAATTGTACTCGTCATTATTTTTGTTATCATTGTCATTGTCACGGTATGCGTGTGCTTTGTTGCAGCTGTTGCTACCGTTGTTGCCAGCATCCGTAACTGTAACTGCGCTGCAGTTCTTAGGTCTATTTGGTTTTGATCGTCATTTTGTACTTTGCACAATAGTTGTGTTGTTCCACGTCGCTGTAGAAGATCTCCAGAGCTACAGCTGTTGACGTGGAAACAAAGGTTCAGTAAGGTTTCGTTCTTTAGGATGATTATGGTGGAGAGATTACTTGTCTCTCATATCACTGAGCTTGTGCCACAGCAATGCAGGAATAATTATTTCCGGCTTGTTGCCGGAGCAGAGTTTACTAAACGAACCTTTCGCTTTCGTTGTAAGAACAAAACCAAAACTGGGAACCACCAGCAAGCTGGGGCGTAAGCTAAACCAACGGTACTTAGTTGCTAAGGACTACAAAGCTACAAAATATATGTACTAAAGCTACAAAACTACAGCCGGCGAGCCGACTGAGCATAAGTGATAACGGTGATCTTGCACATATGCAAGACATCGGGTTACCGTTGGTTGTGCGAGGGGCAGTCGTTAACTACTCCCCCCTCAGAAGTATGACCGTCCCCGTTCATCTTATAGCTGTCCACGATCGCCTGTATCTTCTGTGATACTGTGATACTCGATTTCTTCTCAAACTCTGGTAGAGGAGAATGGAACCGCTGAGACTCAGGCTGTACCCGACCGATGTCACCACCTTCTCAAGTTCTTGGATGATATGTAGGTTCTGGTTGTTCATCCCTTGTAGTACAGGCATGCTCGGGACTGAGTCGAGGACAGTGATCTTTAATACCGGCGAAGCTGCTATGCCCGGCGTCTTGTTTATGATTTCGCGCTGGTTCTCAGGACTCTCGTTTAAGACCATGATGCCGTCATCTACCATTGTAATACGCTCCTGGTGACTAGGCTGCGTGTTACAATGCGCTGTGCTTTCGTCATGCAATTCGCGTGCGCAGGTGTCATACGTTGCCAACTTGCAGATCGAGGCGTAAGTTGTTGTGGTGTTGTTACCGCTAAAACGTCGTTGTCGCATTCAGTTACGCTGTCATCTTGAAGCTGAAGTACAGTGTGATCTTGGGACACCGGCAGAATGTTGACCTTACTAAACTTAATTCTAGGATATATTATGAAAATGTGGACAATATTTTCGGACTGGAAAATCTTAATATTAGATGCCTCCATCAGGCTAACTATAGGAACTTCTGCGGGATGTTTGATAAGCACAGATTTTAAATAATCGTAATCAAAAATTTTTTGGATGTATTATGTTTGATTTTGCAAAAGTGATTATGAGCATTACATTTTGGAGTTCATTTATTAAAACTCTATTTCTGGCAGATAATGCCTCGTACAAATGTGGCGTGTCTATTAGATCATTTTTCTTTGCTTTAGTTATCTTATTTACTGTATCGGTTAATTTATTTATCTGCTTCTGGGTTTCTGTGTTTATTACTACCTGTTTGTTGATTTATTCGTTTAATCTTCTTACGGTCATTCTGATCTTTCTAAATCTTTAGCGTCCGGTGTCCTACTGTGTTTCTTTAGTTCTAATACTAACTTAGAATCGCTAATCTAATTCATATTTTATGTTGTCCTTGTGGACCACCCTCCCATTAATGAGTACAGAGTACTAGAGCACAGCAACGTACTTTAGGATTTCGTTTCTATCAGAAAAGTGAATTTTGTGGCGTGTTTTTTCGCCAAAGAATATGAAGTTTCGTTTTAGAGAGAACCTTGATTCCTCTAAAACTATCTGGTTTCTGAAACAATTCAAAGGTTTCTCAGTAGCTTCTATTGTATAAGTTAGAGATAATTCACTATCAATTGTTGCTGCATCGGATACTACTTCACTTTGCAGAGCATTCACGTTCTGTCGTGAGAGAGCGTCTGCTACGTGGTTTTCTTTACCCGGTTTGTAGTGGATCTTTGCGTTATGCTCGTCGATATACGCTTTCCATCTTTTTATCTTTGCATTTAGGTTTCTATCAGACATCGCAAACGTTAATGGCTGGTGGTCTGTGTATATGTTAATGTCCCTTGTACCATATAGGTATTGTTTTCCCGGGGCCCAAACTATAGCTAATAGTTCCCTCTCGTTGGTGGCATAATGTGATTCACTGTCCTTTAGTGATCTCGAAATCATTGTTATGGGTCTATTGTCCTGAGACAGTACTGCGCCATGAGATTCTGAGGCTAGAACATTCCTTAATTTTTCGAAATCATTTCGCTCTGGATAACCAAAATCTATGGTTGTTTTCTTTGACATGTGTTTACTGACGGACCCATTCTCTCCTTTCAACAAATTTGTCAATGGCCTTGCAATTGCTGCAAAGTCTTTAACAAAACACCTGTAGTAGCTGGCCAATCCTAGGAATGACCTAAGCTCATACAGGGATTTCGGTTCTGGATATTCTTGTATAGCCTTTACCTTTTCTGGATCTTTTTTGGCGCCACCCAGAGTCACGATGAACCCAAAATATTCTACGTTTGTTTTGAAAAAAAAAACCCAATCTATGTGCTTTACATGATCCTTTTCATTTACAGGAAAAAATGATCACGTCGTCTACGCTCTTTGGAAGATGCTTCCCGCATAGTCTGCAGAATTCATATTTTCCGCCGTTTACGGAGAAAGCTGTTTTCTCGCGATCTTGCTCTGCCAAGTAAATTTGGTGATAGCCGGACTTAAGATCTAACGTCTTAAAGTATTTGGCTTTACCCAAGTTCGACAATATCATGGATAAGTTGGGCATTGGATACTTATCTACGATGGTCTTTTCATTTAGTTTCCTAAAGTCAATTACCAGTCGCTTATTCCTGTTCCCACTTTCGTCTAAACCCTTTTAGTCAACGACCCATGTTGGGTTATTATAGGGTGACCTTGAATGATGCCGTTCTGCAGCAAATCTTTAATTTCTTTTTTTAAAAGGTCATTGACCCCCATGGGATGCGGATATAGTTATGAATATACTGGTTTATCGTTCTCTGTACGGATAGTAGCCACAACAGATGTATTGAACGGCAACGCCTCATTAGAGGTTACTCTGTTCAAAATCATACTCCTAAATTCAGCATTTACGACTTCCGTACGACAAAATCTTTCACGTTGGTGAAATTGACGTTGTCACAATAATGATGCTGTAGCTTTTCAGATACAGATCCATAATTGATTGTACCATTCACGGTATCTAGGGTTGCTCCTATTTGCGTTAGCAAGTCGAAACCTATAATACCATCAAATGGTGTTAAGGAGTCTAATAAAAACAAATTTGCTGATTTCCCGAAAATGTTCATTAAACACTTATGGGTTACTTTGTTAGAAACGTGGACGGAACTAACCGTAACCGCTGACCGGGATTACATTCATTGTCACTTGCTGTTTCAGATTCATCATGGGCTTCTGCGACAGCGGCCTCGGCTGCCCTATAATAATCTTGGTGTTGGTGTCACAAGTAAGAAAGCTTTAGTCAGTTCCTCCCGACTAGGGGATAACCGGAACCCTCGAGGAACCGTAATTCCGATAATTTTCCTTTTCTTTTACATTACAAGCAAACGCATACACATATATACATGTTATAGGAAATATAATTTTTGGATTTTGGATGCCACGACCCCTTCGCCATAAATTTGCAAAAAACCCATTTCAAATACTAGAGACTTGTGCTTCGGCATATACACACATATGAATAACATAATCATGCCCTGACAGTTTGAATACAAAAGTCCTGCTAGAAAAAAGTTATCAAACATTTAATTTTTACAACATAAGCCTCTTGCAGCCCAAGCGTAGTCGCTACGTCAACTGCGCAGTTGGCAGCGTGTTGTGCGTGCGTCTGTGTGTGTATGTGTTGCCTGCAATATATGCATATGTAAACTAAGGATAGAATATTTGAAGTATCGGCACTTCGCAGGGCTCAGGGTATGTCCTAGTAGAGCCGTCTCGACTAGAACATTTTTTAAGTTTTTCCGAAAGCTCCATTTATACTTTTAACAAAAATGTGCAAAAAATCACATGCGCTACTCAAAATATTGGCGGGAAAAGTGAACATAGACTTGTAGATAAGTGTAAATATACATATGTTTCAGATCTGTATCAAATACCAACATACCACTTTCTTGACATACAATACAAAATAATACTTTTTTAGCAGTATGTTGCAGATATGCAACACGGGCATATAAAGGGTTAAAGTATTTAAAATCCAATTTGGCTTTCGGCGCCAAGAGCAGCTCTGCAGCTCTGTGATGGTGCAGCAATTGTACTCGTCATTATTTTTATTATCATTGTCATTGTCGCGGTATGCGTGTGCTTTGCTGCAGCTGTTGCTACCGTTGTTGCCAGCATCCGTAACTGTAACTGCGCTGCAGTTCTTAGGTCTATTTGGTTTTGATCGTCATTTTGTACTTTGCACAATAGTTGTGTTGTTCCACGTCGCTGTAGAAGATCTCCAGAGCTACAGCTGTTGACGTGGAAACAAAGGTTCAGTAAGGTTTCGTTCTTTAGGATGATTATGGTGGACAGATTACTTGTCCCTCATATCACTGAGCTTGTGCCACAGCAATGAAGGAATAATTATTTCCGGCTTGTTGCCGGAGCAGAGTTTACTAAACGAACCTTTCGCTTTCGTTGTAAGAACAAAACCAAAACTAGGAACCACCAGCAAGCTGGGGCGTAAGCTAAACCAACGGTACTTAGTTGCTAAGGACTACAAAGCTACAAAATATATGTACTAAAGCTACAAAACTACAGCCGGCGAGCCGACTGAGCATAAGTGATAACGGTGATCTTGCACATATGCAAGACATCGGGTTACCGTTGGTTGTGCGAGGGGCAGTCGTTAACTACTCCCCCCTCAGAAGTATGACCGTCCCCGTTCATCTTATAGCTGTCCACGATCGCCTGTATCTTCTGTGATACTGTGATACTCGATTTCTTCTCAAACTCTGGTAGAGGAGAATGGAACCGCTGAGACTCAGGCTGTACCCGACCGATGTCACCACCTTCTGAAGTTCTTGGATGATGTGTAGGTTGTGGTTGTTCATCCCTTGTAGTACAGGCATGCTCGGGACTGAGTCGAGGACAGTGATCTTTAATACCGGCGAAGCTGCTATACCCGGCGTCTTGTTTATGATTTCGCGCTGGTTCTCAGGACTCTCGTTTAAGACCATGATGCCGTCATCTACCATTGTAATACGCTCCTGGTGACTAGGCTGCGTGTTACAATGCGCTGTGCTTTCGTCATGCAATTCGCGTGCGCAGGTGTCATACGTTGCCAACTTGCAGATCGAGGCGTAAGTTGTTGTGGTGTTGTTACCGCTAAAACGTCGTTGTCGCATTCAGTTACGCTGTCATCTTGAAGCTGAAGTACAGTGTGATCTTGGGACACCGGCAGAATGTTGACCTTACTAAACTTAATTCTAGGATATATTATTAAAATGTGGATAATATTTTCGGACTGGAAAATCTTAATATTAGATGCCTCCATCAGGCTAACTATAGGAACTTCTGCGGGATGTTTGATAAGCACAGATTTTAAATAATCGTAATCAAAAATTTTTTGGATGTATTATGTTTGATTTTGCAAAAGTGATTATGAGCATTACATTTTGGAGTTCATTTATTAAAACTCTATTTCTGGCAGATAATGCCTCGTACAAATGTGGCGTGTCTATTAGATCATTTTTCTTTGCTTTAGTTATCTTATTTACTGTATCGGTTAATTTATTTATCTGCTTCTGGGTTTCTGTGTTTATTACTACCTGTTTGTTGATTTATTCGTTTAATCTTCTTACGGTCATTCTGATCTTTCTAAATCTTTAGCGTCCGGTGTCCTACTGTGTTTCTTTAGTTCTAATACTAACTTAGAATCGCTAATCTAATTCATATTTTATGTTGTCCTTGTGGACCACCCTCCCATTAATGAGTACAGAGTACTAGAGCACAGCAACGTACTTTAGGATTTCGTTTCTATCAGAAAAGTGAATTTTGTGGCGTGTTTTTTCGCCAAAGAATATGAAGTTTCGTTTTAGAGAGAACCTTGATTCCTCTAAAACTATCTGGTTTCTGAAACAATTCAAAGGTTTCTCAGTAGCTTCTATTGTATAAGTTAGAGATAATTCACTATCAATTGTTGCTGCATCGGAACTACTTCACTTTGCAGAGCATTCACGTTCTGTCGTGAGAGAGCGTCTGCTACGTGGTTTTCTTTACCCGGTTTGTAGTGGATCTTTGCGTTATGCTCGTCGATATACGCTTTCCATCTTTTTATCTTTGCATTTAGGTTTCTATCAGACATCGCAAACGTTAATGGCTGGTGGTCTGTGTATATGTTAATGTCCCTTGTACCATATAGGTATTGTTTTCCCGGGGCCCAAACTATAGCTAATAGTTCCCTCTCGTTGGTGGCATAATGTGATTCACTGTCCTTTAGTGATCTCGAAATCATTGTTATGGGTCTATTGTCCTGAGACAGTACTGCGCCATGAGATTCTGAGGCTAGAACATTCCTTAATTTTTCGAAATCATTTCGCTCTGGATAACCAAAATCTATGGTTGTTTTCTTTGACATGTGTTTACTGACGGACCCATTCTCTCCATTCAACAAATTTGTCAATGGCCTTGCAATTGCTGCAAAGTCTTTAACAAAACATCTGTAGTAGCTGGCCAATCCTAGGAATGACCTAAGCTCATACAGGGATTTCGGTTTTGGATATTCTTGTATAGCCTTTACCTTTTCTGGATCTTTTTTGGCGCCACCCAGAGTCACGATGAACCCAAAATATTCTACGTTTGTTTTGAAAAAAAAAACCCAATCTGTGTGCTTTACATGATCCTTTTCATTTACAGAAAAAAATGATCACGTCGTCTACGCTCTTTGGAAGATGCTTCCCGCATAGTCTGCAGAATTCATATTTTACCCGTTTACGGAGAAAGCTTGTTTTCTCGCGATCTTGCTCTGCCAAGTAAATTTGGTGATAGCCGGACTTAAGATCTAACGTCTTAAAGTATTTGGCTTTACCCAAGTTCGACAATATCATGGATAAGTTGGGCATTGGATACTTATCTACGATGGTCTTTTCATTTAGTTTCCTAAAGTCAATTACCAGTCGCTTATTCCTGTTCCCACTTTCGTCTAAACCCTTTTAGTCAACGACCCATGTTGGGTTATTATAGGGTGACCTTGAAGGCCTTCTCTGTACGGATCGTAGCCACAATTTGGTGATAGCCGGACTTAAGATCTAACGTCTTAAAGTATTTGGCTTTACCCAAGTTCGACAATATAATGGATAAGTTGGGCATTGGATACTTATCTACGATGGTATTTTCATTTAGTTTCCTAAAGTCAATTACCAGTCGCTTATTCCTGTTCCCACTTTCGTCTAAACCCTTTTAGTCAACGACCCATGTTGGGTTATTATAGGGTGACCTTGAAGGCCTTCTCTGTACGGATCGTAGCCACAACAGATGTATTGAACGGCAACGCCTCATTAGAGGTCACTCTGTTCAAAATCATACTCCTAAATTCAGCATTTACGACTTCCGTACGACAAAATCTTTCACGTTGGTGAAATTGACGTTGTCACAATAATGATGCTGTAGCTTTTCAGATACAGATCCATAATTGATTGTACCATTCACGGTATCTAGGGTTGCTCCTATTTGCGTTAGCAAGTCGAAACCTATAATACCATCAAATGGTGTTAAGGAGTCTAATAAAAACAAATTTGCTGATTTCCCGAAAATGTTCATTAAACACTTATGGGTTACTTTGTTAGAAACGTGGACGGAACTAACCGTAACCGCTGACCGGAATTACATTCATTGTCACTTGCTGTTTCAGATTCATCATGGGCTTCTGCGACAGCGGCCTCGGCTGCCCTATAATAATCTTGGTCTTGGTGTCACAAGTAAGAAAGCTTTAGTCAGTTCCTCCCGACTAGGGGATAACCGGAACCCTCGAGGAACCGTAATTCCGATAATTTTCCTTTTCTTTTACATTACAAGCAAACGCATACACATATATACATGTTATAGGAAATATAATTTTTGGATTTTGGATGCCACGCCCCCTTCGCCATAAATTTGCAAAATACGCATTTCAAATACTAGAGACTTGTGCTTCGGCATATACACACATATGAATAACATAATCATGCCCTGACAGTTTGAATACAAAAGTCCTGCTAGAAAAAAGTTATCAAACATTTAATTTTTACAACATAAGCCTCTTGCAGCCCAAGCGTAGTCGCTACGTCAACTGCGCAGTTGGCAGCGTGTTGTGCGTGCGTCTGTGTGTGTATGTGTTGCCTGCAATATATGCATATGTAAACTAAGGATAGAATATTTGAAGTATCGGCACTTCGCAGGGCTCAGGGTATCTCCTAGTAGAGCCGTCTCGACTAGAACATTTTTTAAGTTTTTCCGAAAGCTCCATTTATACTTTTAACAAAAATGTGCAAAAAATCACATGCGCTACTCAAAATATTGGCGGGAAAAGTGAACATAGACTTGTAGATAAGTGTGCCCAAACTCAAATATACATATGTTTCAGATCTGTATCAAATACCAACATACCACTTTCTTGACATACAATACAAAATAATACTTTTTTAGCAGTATGTTGCAGATATGCAAC
This sequence comes from Drosophila peninsularis, assembly GCA_035047485.1. Taxonomy (NCBI): domain Eukaryota; kingdom Metazoa; phylum Arthropoda; class Insecta; order Diptera; family Drosophilidae; genus Drosophila; species Drosophila peninsularis. Next base: position 9,723,965 of record JAWNPN010000059.1, on the reverse strand, counting down.
ACGGGCATATAAAGGGTTAAAGTATTTAAAATCCAATTTGGCTTTCGGCTCCAAGAGCAGCTCTGCAGCTCTGTGATGGTGCAGCAATTGTACTCGTCATTATTTTTGTTATCATTGTCATTGTCACGGTATGCGTGTGCTTTGCTGCAGCTGTTGCTACCGTTGTTGCCAGCATCCGTAACTGTAACTGCGCTGCAGTTCTTAGGTCTATTTGGTTTTGATCGTCATTTTGTACTTTGCACAATAGTTGTGTTGTTCCACGTCGCTGTAGAAGATCTCCAGAGCTACAGCTGTTGACGTGGAAACAAAGGTTCAGTAAGGTTTCGTTCTTTAGGATGATTATGGTGGACAGATTACTTGTCCCTCATATCACTGAGCTTGTGCCACAGCAATGCAGGAATAATTATTTCCGGCTTGTTGCCGGAGCAGAGTTTACTAAACGAACCTTTCGCTTTCGTTGTAAGAACAAAACCAAAACTAGGAACCACCAGCAAGCTGGGGCGTAAGCTAAACCAACGGTACTTAGTTGCTAAGGACTACAAAGCTACAAAATATATGTACTAAAGCTACAAAACTACAGCCGGCGAGCCGACTGAGCATAAGTGATAACGGTGATCTTGCACATATGCAAGACATCGGGTTACCGTTGGTTGTGCAAGGGGCAGTCGTTAACTACTCCCCCTCAGAAGTATGACCGTCCCCGTTCATCTTATAGCTGTCCACGATCGCCTGTATCTTCTGTGATACTGTGATACTCGATTTCTTCTCAAACTCTGGTAGAGGAGAATGGAACCGCTGAGACTCAGGCTGTACCCGACCGATGTCACCACCTTCTGAAGTTCTTGGATGATGTGTAGGTTGTGGTTGTTCATCCCTTGTAGTACAGGCATGCTCGGGACTGAGTCGAGGACAGTGATCTTTAATACCGGCGAAGCTGCTATGCCCGGCGTCTTGTTTATGATTTCGCGCTGGTTCTCAGGACTCTCGTTTAAGACCATGATGCCGTCATCTACCATTGTAATATTCTCCTGGTGACTAGGCTGCGTGTTACAATGCGCTGTGCTTTCGTCATGCAATTCGCGTGCGCAGGTGTCATACGTTGCCAACTTGCAGATCGAGGCGTAAGTTGTTGTGGTGTTGTTACCGCTAAAACGTCGTTGTCGCATTCAGTTACGCTGTCATCTTGAAGCTGAAGTACAGTGTGATCTTGGGACACCGGCAGAATGTTGACCTTACTAAACTTAATTCTAGGATATATTATTAAAATGTGGACAATATTTTCGGACTGGAAAATCTTAATATTAGATGCCTCCATCAGGCTAACTATAGGAACTTCTGCGGGATGTTTGATAAGCACAGATTTTAAATAATCGTAATCAAAAATTTTTTGGATGTATTATGTTTGATTTTGCAAGAGTGATTATGAGCATTACATTTTGGAGTTCATTTATTAAAACTCTATTTCTGGCAGATAATGCCTCGTACAAATGTGGCGTGTCTATTAGATCATTTTTCTTTGCTTTAGTTATCTTATTTACTGTATCGGTTAATTTATTTATCTGCTTCTGGGTTTCTGTGTTTATTACTACCTGTTTGTTGATTTATTCGTTTAATCTTCTTACGGTCATTCTGATCTTTCTAAATCTTTAGCGTCCGGTGTCCTACTGTGTTTCTTTAGTTCTAATACTAACTTAGAATCGCTAATCTAATTCATATTTTATGTTGTCCTTGTGGACCACCCTCCCATTAATGAGTACAGAGTACTAGAGCACAGCAACGTACTTTAGGATTTCGTTTCTATCAGAAAAGTGAATTTTGTGGCGTGTTTTTTCGCCAAAGAATATGAAGTTTCGTTTTAGAGAGAACCTTGATTCCTCTAAAACTATCTGGTTTCTGAAACAATTCAAAGGTTTCTCAGTAGCTTCTATTGTATAAGTTAGAGATAATTCACTATCAATTGTTTCTGCATCGGATACTACTTCACTTTGCAGAGCATTCACGTTCTGTCGTGAGAGAGCGTCTGCTACGTGGTTTTCTTTACCCGGTTTGTAGTGGATCTTTGCGTTATGCTCGTCGATATACGCTTTCCATCTTTTTATCTTTGCATTTAGGTTTCTATCAGACATCGCAAACGTTAATGGCTGGTGGTCTGTGTATATGTTAATGTCCCTTGTACCATATAGGTATTGTTTTCCCGGGGCCCAAACTATAGCTAATAGTTCCCTCTCGTTGGTGGCATAATGTGATTCACTGTCCTTTAGTGATCTCGAAATCATTGTTATGGGTCTATTGTCCTGAGACAGTACTGCGCCATGAGATTCTGAGGCTAGAACATTCCTTAATTTTTCGAAATCATTTCGCTCTGGATAACCAAAATCTATGGTTGTTTTCTTTGACATGTGTTTACTGACGGACCCATTCTCTCCTTTCAACAAATTTGTCAATGGCCTTGCAATTGCTGCAAAGTCTTTAACAAAACACCTGTAGTAGCTGGCCAATCCTAGGAATGACCTAAGCTCATACAGGGATTTCGGTTCTGGATATTCTTGTATAGCCTTTACCTTTTCTGGATCTTTTTTGGCGCCACACAGAGTCACGATGAACCCAAAATATTCTACGTTTGTTTTGAAAAAAAAAAACCCAATCTATGTGCTTTACATGATCCTTTTCATTTACAGGAAAAAATGATCACGTCGTCTACGCTCTTTGGAAGATGCTTCCCGCATAGTCTGCAGAATTCATATTTTCCGCCGTTTACGGAGAAAGCTGTTTTCTCGCGATCTTGCTCTGCCAAGTAAATTTGGTGATAGCCGGACTTAAGATCTAACGTCTTAAAGTATTTGGCTTTACCCAAGTTCGACAATATCATGGATAAGTTGGGCATTGGATACTTATCTACGATGGTCTTTTCATTTAGTTTCCTAAAGTCAATTACCAGTCGCTTATTCCTGTTCCCACTTTCGTCTAAACCCTTTTAGTCAACGACCCATGTTGGGTTATTATAGGGTGACCTTGAAGGCCTAATGATGCCGTTCTGCAGCAAATCTTTAATTTCTTTTTTTAAAAGGTCATTGACCCCCATGGGATGCGGATATAGTTATGAATATACTGGTTTATCGTTCTCTGTACGGATAGTAGCCACAACAGATGTATTGAACGGCAACGCCTCATTAGAGGTTACTCTGTTCAAAATCATACTCCTAAATTCAGCATTTACGACTTCCGTACGACAAAATCTTTCACGTTGGTGAAATTGACGTTGTCACAATAATGATGCTGTAGCTTTTCAGATACAGATCCATAATTGATTGTACCATTCACGGTATCTAGGGTTGCTCCTATTTGCGTTAGCAAGTCGAAACCTATAATACCATCAAATGGTGTTAAGGAGTCTAATAAAAACAAATTTGCTGATTTCCCGAAAATGTTCATTAAACACTTATGGGTTACTTTGTTAGAAACGTGGACGGAACTAACCGTAACCGCTGACCGGGATTACATTCATTGTCACTTGCTGTTTCAGATTCATCATGGGCTTCTGCGACAGCGGCCTCGGCTGCCCTATAATAATCTTGGTGTTGGTGTCACAAGTAAGAAAGCTTTAGTCAGTTCCTCCCGACTAGGGGATAACCGGAACCCTCGAGGAACCGTAATTCCGATAATTTTCCTTTTCTTTTACATTACAAGCAAACGCATACACATATATACATGTTATAGGAAATATAATTTTTGGATTTTGGATGCCACGCCCCCTTCGCCATAAATTTGCAAAATACGCATTTCAAATACTAGAGACTTGTGCTTCGGCATATACACACATATGAATAACATAATCATGCCCTGACAGTTTGAATACAAAAGTCCTGCTAGAAAAAAGTTATCAAACATTTAATTTTTACAACATAAGCCTCTTGCAGCCCAAGCGTAGTCGCTACGTCAACTGCGCAGTTGGCAGCGTGTTGTGCGTGCGTCTGTGTGTGTATGTGTTGCCTGCAATATATGCATATGTAAACTAAGGATAGAATATTTGAAGTATCGGCACTTCGCAGGGCTCAGGGTATCTCCTAGTAGAGCCGTCTCGACTAGAACATTTTTTAAGTTTTTCCGAAAGCTCCATTTATACTTTTAACAAAAATGTGCAAAAAATTACATGCGCTACTCAAAATATTGGCGGGAAAAGTGAACATAGACTTGTAGATAAGTGTAAATATACATATGTTTCAGATCTGTATCAAATACCAACATACCACTTTCTTGACATACAATACAAAATAATACTTTTTTAGCAGTATGTTGCAGATATGCAACACGGGCATATAAAGGGTTAAAGTATTTAAAATCCAATTTGGCTTTCGGCGCCAAGAGCAGCTCTGCAGCTCTGTGATGGTGCAGCAATTGTACTCGTCATTATTTTTATTATCATTGTCATTGTCGCGGTATGCGTGTGCTTTGCTGCAGCTGTTGCTACCGTTGTTGCCAGCATCCGTAACTGTAACTGCGCTGCAGTTCTTAGGTCTATTTGGTTTTGATCGTCATTTTGTACTTTGCACAATAGTTGTGTTGTTCCACGTCGCTGTAGAAGATCTCCAGAGCTACAGCTGTTGACGTGGAAACAAAGGTTCAGTAAGGTTTCGTTCTTTAGTATGATTATGGTGGACAGATTACTTGTCCCTCATATCACTGAGCTTGTGCCACAGCAATGAAGGAATAATTATTTCCAAGTATTTACGCCTTGTTGCCGGAGCAGAGTTTACTAAACGAACCTTTCGCTTTCGTTGTAAGAACAAAACCAAAACTAGGAACCACCAGCAAGCTGGGGCGTAAGCTAAACCAACGGTACTTAGTTGCTAAGGACTACAAAGCTACAAAATATATGTACTAAAGCTACAAAACTACAGCCGGCGAGCCGACTGAGCATAAGTGATAACGGTGATCTTGCACATATGCAAGACATCGGGTTACCGTTGGTTGTGCGAGGGGCAGTCGTTAACTACTCCCCCCTCAGAAGTATGACCGTCCCCGTTCATCTTATAGCTGTCCACGATCGCCTGTATCTTCTGTGATACTGTGATACTCGATTTCTTCTCAAACTCTGGTAGAGGAGAATGGAACCGCTGAGACTCAGGCTGTACCCGACCGATGTCACCACCTTCTGAAGTTCTTGGATGATGTGTAGGTTGTGGTTGTTCATCCCTTGTAGTACAGGCATGCTCGGGACTGAGTCGAGGACAGTGATCTTTAATACCGGCGAAGCTGCTATACCCGGCGTCTTGTTTATGATTTCGCGCTGGTTCTCAGGACTCTCGTTTAAGACCATGATGCCGTCATCTACCATTGTAATACGCTCCTGGTGACTAGGCTGCGTGTTACAATGCGCTGTGCTTTCGTCATGCAATTCGCGTGCGCAGGTGTCATACGTTGCCAACTTGCAGATCGAGGCGTAAGTTGTTGTGGTGTTGTTACCGCTAAAACGTCGTTGTCGCATTCAGTTACGCTGTCATCTTGAAGCTGAAGTACAGTGTGATCTTGGGACACCGGCAGAATGTTGACCTTACTAAACTTAATTCTAGGATATATTATTAAAATGTGGACAATATTTTCGGACTGGAAAATCTTAATATTAGATGCCTCCATCAGGCTAACTATAGGGACTTCTGCGGGATGTTTGATAAGCACAGATTTTAAATAATCGTAATCAAAAATTTTTTGGATGTATTATGTTTGATTTTGCAAAAGTGATTATGAGCATTACATTTTGGAGTTCATTTATTAAAACTCTATTTCTGGCAGATAATGCCTCGTACAAATGTGGCGTGTCTATTAGATCATTTTTCTTTGCTTTAGTTATCTTATTTACTGTATCGGTTAATTTATTTATCTGCTTCTGGGTTTCTGTGTTTATTACTACCTGTTTGTTGATTTATTCGTTTAATCTTCTTACGGTCATTCTGATCTTTCTAAATCTTTAGCGTCCGGTGTCCTACTGTGTTTCTTTAGTTCTAATACTAACTTAGAATCGCTAATCTAATTCATATTTTATGTTGTCCTTGTGGACCACCCTCCCATTAATGAGTACAGAGTACTAGAGCACAGCAACGTACTTTAGGATTTCGTTTCTATCAGAAAAGTGAATTTTGTGGCGTGTTTTTTCGCCAAAGAATATAAAGTTTCGTTTTAGAGAGAACCTTGATTCCTCTAAAACTATCTGGTTTCTGAAACAATTCAAAGGTTTCTCAGTAGCTTCTATTGTATAAGTTAGAGATAATTCACTATCAATTGTTGCTGCATCGGATACTACTTCACTTTGCAGAGCATTCACGTTCTGTCGTGAGAGAGCGTCTGCTACGTGGTTTTCTTTACCCGGTTTGTAGTGGATCTTTGCGTTATGCTCGTCGATATACGCTTTCCATCTTTTTATCTTTGCATTTAGGTTTCTATCAGACATCGCAAACGTTAATGGCTGGTGGTCTGTGTATATGTTAATGTCCCTTGTACCATATAGGTATTGTTTTCCCGGGGCCCAAACTATAGCTAATAGTTCCCTCTCGTTGGTGGCATAATGTGATTCACTGTCCTTTAGTGATCTCGAAATCATTGTTATGGGTCTATTGTCCTGAGACAGTACTGCGCCATGAGATTCTGAGGCTAGAACATTCCTTAATTTTTCGAAATCATTTCGCTCTGGATAACCAAAATCTATGGTTGTTTTCTTTGACATGTGTTTACTGACGGACCCATTCTCTCCATTCAACAAATTTGTCAATGGCCTTGCAATTGCTGCAAAGTCTTTAACAAAACATCTGTAGTAGCTGGCCAATCCTAGGAATGACCTAAGCTCATACAGGGATTTCGGTTTTGGATATTCTTGTATAGCCTTTACCTTTTCTGGATCTTTTTTGGCGCCACCCAGAGTCACGATGAACCCAAAATATTCTACGTTTGTTTTGAAAAAAAAACCCAATCTGTGTCTTTACATGATCCTTTTCATTTACAGAAAAAATGATCACGTCGTCTACACTCTTTGGAAGATGCTTCCCGCATAGTCTGCAGAATTCATATTTTACCCGTTTACGGAGAAAGCTTGTTTTCTCGCGATCTTGCTCTGCCAAGTAAATTTGGTGATAGCCGGACTTAAGATCTAACGTCTTAAAGTATTTGGCTTTACCCAAGTTCGACAATATCATGGATAAGTTGGGCATTGGATACTTATCTACGATGGTCTTTTCATTTAGTTTCCTAAAGTCAATTACCAGTCGCTTATTCCTGTTCCCACTTTCGTCTAAACCCTTTTAGTCAACGACCCATGTTGGGTTATTATAGGGTGACCTTGAAGGCCTTCTCTGTACGGATCGTAGCCACAACAGATGTATTGAACGGCAACGCCTCATTAGAGGTCACTCTGTTCAAAATCATACTCCTAAATTCAGCATTTACGACTTCCGTACGACAAAATCTTTCACGTTGGTGAAATTGACGTTGTCACAATAATGATGCTGTAGCTTTTCAGATACAGATCCATAATTGATTGTACCATTCACGGTATCTAGGGTTGCTCCTATTTGCGTTAGCAAGTCGAAACCTATAATACCATCAAATGGTGTTAAGGAGTCTAATAAAAACAAATTTGCTGATTTCCCGAAAATGTTCATTAAACACTTATGGGTTACTTTGTTAGAAACGTGGACGGAACTAACCGTAACCGCTGACCGGAATTACATTCATTGTCACTTGCTGTTTCAGATTCATCATGGGCTTCTGCGACAGCGGCCTCGGCTGCCCTATAATAATCTTGGTCTTGGTGTCACAAGTAAGAAAGCTTTAGTCAGTTCCTCCCGACTAGGGGATAACCGGAACCCTCGAGGAACCGTAATTCCGATAATTTTCCTTTTCTTTTACATTACAAGCAAACGCATACACATATATACATGTTATAGGAAATATAATTTTTGGATTTTGGATGCCACGCCCCCTTCGCCATAAATTTGCAAAATACGCATTTCAAATACTAGAGACTTGTGCTTCGGCATATACACACATATGAATAACATAATCATGCCCTGACAGTTTGAATACAAAAGTCCTGCTAGAAAAAAGTTATCAAACATTTAATTTTTACAACATAAGCCTCTTGCAGCCCAAGCGTAGTCGCTACGTCAACTGCGCAGTTGGCAGCGTGTTGTGCGTGCGTCTGTGTGTGTATGTGTTGCCTGCAATATATGCATATGTAAACTAAGGATAGAATATTTGAAGTATCGGCACTTCGCAGGGCTCAGGGTAGAGCCGTCTCGACTAGAGCATTTTTAAAGTTTTTCCGAAAGCTCCATTTATACTTTTAACAAAAATGTGCAAAAAATCACATGCGCTACTCAAAATATTGGCGGGAAAAGTGAACATAGACTTGTAGATAAGTGTAAATATACATATGTTTCAGATCTGTATCAAATACCAACACACCACTTTCTTGACATACAATACAAAATAATACTTTTTTAGCAGTATGTTGCAGATATGAAACACGGGCATATAAAGGGTTAAAGTTTTTAAAATCCAATTTGGCTTTCGGCTCCAAGAGCAGCTCTGCAGCTCTGTGATGGTGCAGCAATTGTACTCGTCATTATTTTTATTATCATTGTCATTGTCACGGTATGCGTGTGCTTTGCTGCAGCTGTTGCTACCGTTGTTGCCAGCATCCGTAACTGTAACTGCGCTGCAGTTCTTAGGTCTATTTGCTTTTGATCGTCATTTTGTACTTTGCACAATTAAATAGTTGTGTTGTTTCACGTCGCTGTAGAAGATCTCCAGAGCTACATCTGTTGACGTGGAAACAAAGGTTCAGTAAGGTTTCGTTCTTTAGGATGATTATGGTGGAGAGATTACTTGTCTCTCATATCACTGAGCTTGTGCCACAGCAATGCAGGAATAATTATTTCCAAGTATTTACGGCTTGTTGCCGGAGCAGAGTTTACTAAACGAACCTTTCGCTTTCGTTGTAAGAACAAAACCAAAACTAGGAACCACCAGCAAGCTGGGGCGTAAGCTAAACCAACGGTACTTAGTTGCTAAGGACTAAAAAGCTACAAAATATATGTACTAAAGCTACAAAACTACAGCCGGCGAGCCGACTGGGCATAAGTGCTAACGGTGATCTTTCACATATGAAAGACATCAGGTTACCGTTGGTTGTGCGAGGGGCAGTCGTTAACTACTCCCCCCTCAGAAGTATGACCGTCCCCGTTCATCTTATAGCTGTCCACGATCGCCTGTATCTTCTGTGATACTGTGATACTCGTCTTCTTCTCAAACTCTGGTAGAGGAGAATGGAACCGCTGAGACTCAGGCTGTACCCGACCGATGTCACCACCTTCTGAAGTTCTTGGATGATGTGTAGGTTGTGGTTGTTCATCCCTTGTAGTACAGGCATGCTCGGGACTGAGTCGAGGACAGTGATCTTTAATACCGGCGAAGCTGCTATACCCGGCGTCTTGTTTATGATTTCGCGCTGGTTCTCAGGACTCTCGTTTAAGACCATGATGCCGTCATCTACCATTGTAATATTCTCCTGGTGACTAGGCTGCGTGTTACAATGCGCTGTGCTTTCGTCATGCAATTCGCGTGCGCAGGTGTCATACGTTGCCAACTTGCAGATCGAGGCGTAAGTTGTTGTGGTGTTGTTACCGCTAAAACGACGTTGTCGCATTCAGTTACGCTGTCATCTTGAAGCTGAAGTACAGTGTGATCTTGGGACACCGGGAGAATGTTGACCTTACTAAACTTAATTCTAGGATATATTATTAAAATGTGGACAATATTTTCGGACTGGAAAATCTTAATATTAGATGCCTCCATCAGGCTAACTATAGGAACTTCTGCGGGATGTTTGATAAGCACAGATTTTAAATAATCGTAATCAAAAATTTTTTGGATGTATTATGTTTGATTTTGCAAGAGTGATTATGAGCATTACATTTTGGAGTTCATTTATTAAAACTCTATTTCTGGCAGATAATGCCTCGTACAAATGTGGCGTGTCTATTAGATCATTTTTCTTTGCTTTAGTTATCTATTTACTGTATCGGTTAATTTATTTATCTGCTTCTGGGTTTCTGTGTTTATTACTACCTGTTTGTTGATTTATTCGTTTAATCTTCCTACGGTCATTCTGATCTTTCTAAATCTTTAGCGTCCGGTGTCCTACTGTGTTTCTTTAGTTCTAATACTAACTTAGAATCGCTAATCTAATTCATATTTTATGTTGTCCTTGTGGACCACCCTCCCATTAATGAGTACAGAGTACTAGAGCACAGCAACGTACTTTAGGATTTCGTTTCTATCAGAAAAGTGAATTTTGTGGCGTGTTTTTTCGCCAAAGAATATAAAGTTTCGTTTTAGAGAGAACCTTGATTCCTCTAAAACTATCTGGTTTCTGAAACAATTCAAAGGTTTCTCAGTAGCTTCTATTGTATAAGTTAGAGATAATTCACTATCAATTGTTGCTGCATCGGATACTACTTCACTTTGCAGAGCATTCACGTTCTGTCGTGAGAGAGCGTCTGCTACGTGGTTTTCTTTACCCGGTTTGTAGTGGATCTTTGCGTTATGCTCGTCGATATACGCTTTCCATCTTTTTATCTTTGCATTTAGGTTTCTATCAGACATCGCAAACGTTAATGGCTGGTGGTCTGTGTATATGTTAATGTCCCTTGTACCATATAGGTATTGTTTTCCCGGGGCCCAAACTATAGCTAATAGTTCCCTCTCGTTGGTGGCATAATGTGATTCACTGTCCTTTAGTGATCTCGAAATCATTGTTATGGGTCTATTGTCCTGAGACAGTACTGCGCCATGAGATTCTGAGGCTAGAACATTCCTTAATTTTTCGAAATCATTTCGCTCTGGATAACCAAAATCTATGGTTGTTTTCTTTGACATGTGTTTACTGACGGACCCATTCTCTCCTTTCAACAAATTTGTCAATGGCCTTGCAATTGCTGCAAAGTCTTTAACAAAACACCTGTAGTAGCTGGCCAATCCTAGGAATGACCTAAGCTTATTCTTGGATATTCTTGTATAGCCTTTACCTTTTCTGGATCTTTTTGGGCGCCACCCAGAGTCACGCTTGAACCCAAAATATTCTACGTTTGTTTTGAAAAAAAAACCCAATCTATGTGCTTTACATGATCCTTTTCATTTACAGAAAAAAATGATCACGTCGTCTACGCTCTTTGGAAGATGCTTCCCGCATAGTCTGCAGAATTCATATTTTCCGCCGTTTACGGAGAAAGCTGTTTTCTCGCGATCTTGCTCTGCCAAGTAAATTTGGTGATAGCCGGACTTAAGATCTAACGTCTTAAAGTATTTGGCTTTACCCAAGTTCGACAATATCATGGATAAGTTGGGCATTGGATACTTATCTACGATGGTCTTTTCATTTAGTTTCCTAAAGTCAATTACCAGTCGCTTATTCCTGTTCCCACTTTCGTCTAAACCCTTTTAGTCAACGACCCATGTTGGGTTATTATAGGGTGACCTTGAAGGCCTAATGATGCCGTTCTGCAGCAAATCTTTAATTTCTTTTTTTAAAAGGTCATTGACCCCCATTGGATGCGGATGTAGTTATGAATATACTGGTTTATCGTTCTCTGTACGGATCGTAGCCACAACAGATGTATTGAACGGCAACGCCTCATTAGAGGTCACTCTGTTCAAAATCATACTCCTAAATTCAGCATTTACGACTTCCGTACGACAAAATCTTTCACGTTGGTGAAATTGACGTTGTCACAATAATGATGCTGTAGCTTTTCAGATACAGATCCATAATTGATTGTACCATTCACGGTATCTAGGGTTGCTCCTATTTGCGTTAGCAAGTCGAAACCTATAATACCATCAAATGGTGTTAAGGAGTCTAATAAAAACAAATTTGCTGATTTCCCGAAAATGTTCATTAAACACTTATGGGTTACTTTGTTAGAAACGTGGACGGAACTAACCGTAACCGCTGACCGGAATTACATTCATTGTCACTTGCTGTTTCAGATTCATCATGGGCTTCTGCGACAGCGGCCTCGGCTGCCCTATAATAATCTTGGTCTTGGTGTCACAAGTAAGAAAGCTTTAGTCAGTTCCTCCCTACTAGGGGATAACCGGAACCCTCGAGGAACCGTAATTCCGATAATTTTCCTTTTCTTTTACATTACAAGCAAACGCATACACATATATACATGTTATAGGAAATATAATTTTTGGATTTTGGATGCCACGCAATTTGCAAAATACGCATTTCAAATACTAGAGACTTGTGCTTCGGCATATACACACATATGAATAACATAATCATGCCCTGACAGTTTGAATAAAAAAGTCCTGCTAGAAAAAAGTTATCAAACATTTAATTTTTACAACATAAGCCTCTTGCAGCCCAAGCGTAGTCGCTACGTCAACTGCGCAGTTGGCAGCGTGTTGTGCGTGCGTCTGTGTGTGTATGTGTTGCCTGCAATATATGCATATGTAAACTAAGGATAGAATATTTGAAGTATCGGCACTTCGCAGGGCTCAGGGTATCTCCTAGTAGAGCCGTCTTGACTAGAGCATTTTTAAAGTTTTTCCGAAAGCTCCATTTATACTTTTAACAAAAATGTGCAAAAAATCACATGCGCTACTCAAAATATTGGCGGGAAAAGTGAACATAGACTTGTAGATAAGTGTGCCCAAACTCAAATATACATATGTTTCAGATCTGTATCAAATACCAACATACCACTTTCTTGACATACAATACAAAATAATACTTTTTTTAGCAGTATGTTGCAGATATGCAACACGGGCATATAAAGGGTTAAAGTATTTAAAATCCAATTTGGCTTTCGGCTCCAAGAGCAGCTCTGCAGCTCTGTGATGGTGCAGCAATTGTACTCGTCATTATTTTTGTTATCATTGTCATTGTCACGGTATGCGTGTGCTTTGTTGCAGCTGTTGCTACCGTTGTTGCCAGCATCCGTAACTGTAACTGCGCTGCAGTTCTTAGGTCTATTTGGTTTTGATCGTCATTTTGTACTTTGCACAATAGTTGTGTTGTTCCACGTCGCTGTAGAAGATCTCCAGAGCTACAGCTGTTGACGTGGAAACAAAGGTTCAGTAAGGTTTCGTTCTTTAGGATGATTATGGTGGAGAGATTACTTGTCTCTCATATCACTGAGCTTGTGCCACAGCAATGCAGGAATAATTATTTCCGGCTTGTTGCCGGAGCAGAGTTTACTAAACGAACCTTTCGCTTTCGTTGTAAGAACAAAACCAAAACTAGGAACCACCAGCAAGCTGGGGCGTAAGCTAAACCAACGGTACTTAGTTGCTAAGGACTACAAAGCTACAAAATATATGTACTAAAGCTACAAAACTACAGCCGGCGAGCCGACTGAGCATAAGTGATAACGGTGATCTTGCACATATGCAAGACATCGGGTTACCGTTGGTTGTGCGAGGGGCAGTCGTTAACTACTCCCCCCTCAGAAGTATGACCGTCCCCGTTCATCTTATAGCTGTCCACGATCGCCTGTATCTTCTGTGATACTGTGATACTCGATTTCTTCTCAAACTCTGGTAGAGGAGAATGGAACCGCTGAGACTCAGGCTGTACCCGACCGATGTCACCACCTTCTCAAGTTCTTGGATGATATGTAGGTTCTGGTTGTTCATCCCTTGTAGTACAGGCATGCTCGGGACTGAGTCGAGGACAGTGATCTTTAATACCGGCGAAGCTGCTATGCCCGGCGTCTTGTTTATGATTTCGCGCTGGTTCTCAGGACTCTCGTTTAAGACCATGATGCCGTCATCTACCATTGTAATACGCTCCTGGTGACTAGGCTGCGTGTTACAATGCGCTGTGCTTTCGTCATGCAATTCGCGTGCGCAGGTGTCATACGTTGCCAACTTGCAGATCGAGGCGTAAGTTGTTGTGGTGTTGTTACCGCTAAAACGTCGTTGTCGCATTCAGTTACGCTGTCATCTTGAAGCTGAAGTACAGTGTGATCTTGGGACACCGGCAGAATGTTGACCTTACTAAACTTAATTCTAGGATATATTATGAAAATGTGGACAATATTTTCGGACTGGAAAATCTTAATATTAGATGCCTCCATCAGGCTAACTATAGGAACTTCTGCGGGATGTTTGATAAGCACAGATTTTAAATAATCGTAATCAAAAATTTTTTGGATGTTTGATTTTGCAAAAGTGATTATGAGCATTACATTTTGGAGTTCATTTATTAAAACTCTATTTCTGGCAGATAATGCCTCGTACAAATGTGGCGTGTCTATTAGATCATTTTTCTTTGCTTTAGTTATCTTATTTACTGTATCGGTTAATTTATTTATCTGCTTCTGGGTTTCTGTGTTTATTACTACCTGTTTGTTGATTTATTCGTTTAATCTTCTTACGGTCATTCTGATCTTTCTAAATCTTTAGCGTCCGGTGTCCTACTGTGTTTCTTTAGTTCTAATACTAACTTAGAATCGCTAATCTAATTCATATTTTATGTTGTCCTTGTGGACCACCCTCCCATTAATGAGTACAGAGTACTAGAGCACAGCAACGTACTTTAGGATTTCGTTTCTATCAGAAAAGTGAATTTTGTGGCGTGTTTTTTCGCCAAAGAATATGAAGTTTCGTTTTAGAGAGAACCTTGATTCCTCTAAAACTATCTGGTTTCTAAAACAATTCAAAGGTTTCTCAGTAGCTTCTATTGTATAAGTTAGAGATAATTCACTATCAATTGTTGCTGCATCGGATACTACTTCACTTTGCAGAGCATTCACGTTCTGTCGTGAGAGAGCGTCTGCTACGTGGTTTTCTTTACCCGGTTTGTAGTGGATCTTTGCGTTATGCTCGTCGATATACGCTTTCCATCTTTTTATCTTTGCATTTAGGTTTCTATCAGACATCGCAAACGTTAATGGCTGGTGGTCTGTGTATATGTTAATGTCCCTTGTACCATATAGGTATTGTTTTCCCGGGGCCCAAACTATAGCTAATAGTTCCCTCTCGTTGGTGGCATAATGTGATTCACTGTCCTTTAGTGATCTCGAAATCATTGTTATGGGTCTATTGTCCTGAGACAGTACTGCGCCATGAGATTCTGAGGCTAGAACATTCCTTAATTTTTCGAAATCATTTCGCTCTGGATAACCAAAATCTATGGTTGTTTTCTTTGACATGTGTTTACTGACGGACCCATTCTCTCCTTTCAACAAATTTGTCAATGGCCTTGCAATTGCTGCAAAGTCTTTAACAAAACACCTGTAGTAGCTGGCCAATCCTAGGAATGACCTAAGCTCATACAGGGATTTCGGTTCTGGATATTCTTGTATAGCCTTTACCTTTTCTGGATCTTTTTTGGCGCCACCCAGAGTCACGATGAACCCAAAATATTCTACGTTTGTTTTGAAAAAAAAAACCCAATCTATGTGCTTTACATGATCCTTTTCATTTACAGGAAAAAATGATCACGTCGTCTACGCTCTTTGGAAGATGCTTCCCGCATAGTCTGCAGAATTCATATTTTCCGCCGTTTACGGAGAAAGCTGTTTTCTCGCGATCTTGCTCTGCCAAGTAAATTTGGTGATAGCCGGACTTAAGATCTAACGTCTTAAAGTATTTGGCTTTACCCAAGTTCGACAATATCATGGATAAGTTGGGCATTGGATACTTATCTACGATGGTCTTTTCATTTAGTTTCCTAAAGTCAATTACCAGTCGCTTATTCCTGTTCCCACTTTCGTCTAAACCCTTTTAGTCAACGACCCATGTTGGGTTATTATAGGGTGACCTTGAAGGCCTAATGATGCCGTTCTGCAGCAAATCTTTAATTTCTTTTTTTAAAAGGTCATTGACCCCCATGGGATGCGGATATAGTTATGAATATACTGGTTTATCGTTCTCTGTACGGATAGTAGCCACAACAGATGTATTGAACGGCAACGCCTCATTAGAGGTTACTCTGTTCAAAATCATACTCCTAAATTCAGCATTTACGACTTCCGTACGACAAAATCTTTCACGTTGGTGAAATTGACGTTGTCACAATAATGATGCTGTAGCTTTTCAGATACAGATCCATAATTGATTGTACCATTCACGGTATCTAGGGTTGCTCCTATTTGCGTTAGCAAGTCGAAACCTATAATACCATCAAATGGTGTTAAGGAGTCTAATAAAAACAAATTTGCTGATTTCCCGAAAATGTTCATTAAACACTTATGGGTTACTTTGTTAGAAACGTGGACGGAACTAACCGTAACCGCTGACCGGGATTACATTCATTGTCACTTGCTGTTTCAGATTCATCATGGGCTTCTGCGACAGCGGCCTCGGCTGCCCTATAATAATCTTGGTGTTGGTGTCACAAGTAAGAAAGCTTTAGTCAGTTCCTCCCGACTAGGGGATAACCGGAACCCTCGAGGAACCGTAATTCCGATAATTTTCCTTTTCTTTTACATTACAAGCAAACGCATACACATATATACATGTTATAGGAAATATAATTTTTGGATTTTGGATGCCACGACCCCTTCGCCATAAATTTGCAAAAAACCCATTTCAAATACTAGAGACTTGTGCTTCGGCATATACACACATATGAATAACATAATCATGCCCTGACAGTTTGAATACAAAAGTCCTGCTAGAAAAAAGTTATCAAACATTTAATTTTTACAACATAAGCCTCTTGCAGCCCAAGCGTAGTCGCTACGTCAACTGCGCAGTTGGCAGCGTGTTGTGCGTGCGTCTGTGTGTGTATGTGTTGCCTGCAATATATGCATATGTAAACTAAGGATAGAATATTTGAAGTATCGGCACTTCGCAGGGCTCAGGGTATGTCCTAGTAGAGCCGTCTCGACTAGAACATTTTTTAAGTTTTTCCGAAAGCTCCATTTATACTTTTAACAAAAATGTGCAAAAAATCACATGCGCTACTCAAAATATTGGCGGGAAAAGTGAACATAGACTTGTAGATAAGTGTAAATATACATATGTTTCAGATCTGTATCAAATACCAACATACCACTTTCTTGACATACAATACAAAATAATACTTTTTTAGCAGTATGTTGCAGATATGCAACACGGGCATATAAAGGGTTAAAGTATTTAAAATCCAATTTGGCTTTCGGCGCCAAGAGCAGCTCTGCAGCTCTGTGATGGTGCAGCAATTGTACTCGTCATTATTTTTATTATCATTGTCATTGTCGCGGTATGCGTGTGCTTTGCTGCAGCTGTTGCTACCGTTGTTGCCAGCATCCGTAACTGTAACTGCGCTGCAGTTCTTAGGTCTATTTGGTTTTGATCGTCATTTTGTACTTTGCACAATAGTTGTGTTGTTCCACGTCGCTGTAGAAGATCTCCAGAGCTACAGCTGTTGACGTGGAAACAAAGGTTCAGTAAGGTTTCGTTCTTTAGGATGATTATGGTGGACAGATTACTTGTCCCTCATATCACTGAGCTTGTGCCACAGCAATGAAGGAATAATTATTTCCGGCTTGTTGCCGGAGCAGAGTTTACTAAACGAACCTTTCGCTTTCGTTGTAAGAACAAAACCAAAACTAGGAACCACCAGCAAGCTGGGGCGTAAGCTAAACCAACGGTACTTAGTTGCTAAGGACTACAAAGCTACAAAATATATGTACTAAAGCTACAAAACTACAGCCGGCGAGCCGACTGAGCATAAGTGATAACGGTGATCTTGCACATATGCAAGACATCGGGTTACCGTTGGTTGTGCGAGGGGCAGTCGTTAACTACTCCCCCCTCAGAAGTATGACCGTCCCCGTTCATCTTATAGCTGTCCACGATCGCCTGTATCTTCTGTGATACTGTGATACTCGATTTCTTCTCAAACTCTGGTAGAGGAGAATGGAACCGCTGAGACTCAGGCTGTACCCGACCGATGTCACCACCTTCTGAAGTTCTTGGATGATGTGTAGGTTGTGGTTGTTCATCCCTTGTAGTACAGGCATGCTCGGGACTGAGTCGAGGACAGTGATCTTTAATACCGGCGAAGCTGCTATACCCGGCGTCTTGTTTATGATTTCGCGCTGGTTCTCAGGACTCTCGTTTAAGACCATGATGCCGTCATCTACCATTGTAATACGCTCCTGGTGACTAGGCTGCGTGTTACAATGCGCTGTGCTTTCGTCATGCAATTCGCGTGCGCAGGTGTCATACGTTGCCAACTTGCAGATCGAGGCGTAAGTTGTTGTGGTGTTGTTACCGCTAAAACGTCGTTGTCGCATTCAGTTACGCTGTCATCTTGAAGCTGAAGTACAGTGTGATCTTGGGACACCGGCAGAATGTTGACCTTACTAAACTTAATTCTAGGATATATTATTAAAATGTGGATAATATTTTCGGACTGGAAAATCTTAATATTAGATGCCTCCATCAGGCTAACTATAGGAACTTCTGCGGGATGTTTGATAAGCACAGATTTTAAATAATCGTAATCAAAAATTTTTTGGATGTATTATGTTTGATCACTCTTGTGATTATGAGCATTACATTTTGGAGTTCATTTATTAAAACTCTATTTCTGGCAGATAATGCCTCGTACAAATGTGGCGTGTCTATTAGATCATTTTTCTTTGCTTTAGTTATCTTATTTACTGTATCGGTTAATTTATTTATCTGCTTCTGGGTTTCTGTGTTTATTACTACCTGTTTGTTGATTTATTCGTTTAATCTTCTTACGGTCATTCTGATCTTTCTAAATCTTTAGCGTCCGGTGTCCTACTGTGTTTCTTTAGTTCTAATACTAACTTAGAATCGCTAATCTAATTCATATTTTATGTTGTCCTTGTGGACCACCCTCCCATTAATGAGTACAGAGTACTAGAGCACAGCAACGTACTTTAGGATTTCGTTTCTATCAGAAAAGTGAATTTTGTGGCGTGTTTTTTCGCCAAAGAATATGAAGTTTCGTTTTAGAGAGAACCTTGATTCCTCTAAAACTATCTGGTTTCTGAAACAATTCAAAGGTTTCTCAGTAGCTTCTATTGTATTAGTTAGAGATAATTCACTATCAATTGTTGCTGCATCGGAACTACTTCACTTTGCAGAGCATTCACGTTCTGTCGTGAGAGAGCGTCTGCTACGTGGTTTTCTTTACCCGGTTTGTAGTGGATCTTTGCGTTATGCTCGTCGATATACGCTTTCCATCTTTTTATCTTTGCATTTAGGTTTCTATCAGACATCGCAAACGTTAATGGCTGGTGGTCTGTGTATATGTTAATGTCCCTTGTACCATATAGGTATTGTTTTCCCGGGGCCCAAACTATAGCTAATAGTTCCCTCTCGTTGGTGGCATAATGTGATTCACTGTCCTTTAGTGATCTCGAAATCATTGTTATGGGTCTATTGTCCTGAGACAGTACTGCGCCATGAGATTCTGAGGCTAGAACATTCCTTAATTTTTCGAAATCATTTCGCTCTGGATAACCAAAATCTATGGTTGTTTTCTTTGACATGTGTTTACTGACGGACCCATTCTCTCCATTCAACAAATTTGTCAATGGCCTTGCAATTGCTGCAAAGTCTTTAACAAAACATCTGTAGTAGCTGGCCAATCCTAGGAATGACCTAAGCTCATACAGGGATTTCGGTTTTGGATATTCTTGTATAGCCTTTACCTTTTCTGGATCTTTTTTGGCGCCACCCAGAGTCACGATGAACCCAAAATATTCTACGTTTGTTTTGAAAAAAAAAACCCAATCTGTGTGCTTTACATGATCCTTTTCATTTACAGAAAAAAATGATCACGTCGTCTACGCTCTTTGGAAGATGCTTCCCGCATAGTCTGCAGAATTCATATTTTACCCGTTTACGGAGAAAGCTTGTTTTCTCGCGATCTTGCTCTGCCAAGTAAATTTGGTGATAGCCGGACTTAAGATCTAACGTCTTAAAGTATTTGGCTTTACCCAAGTTCGACAATATCATGGATAAGTTGGGCATTGGATACTTATCTACGATGGTCTTTTCATTTAGTTTCCTAAAGTCAATTACCAGTCGCTTATTCCTGTTCCCACTTTCGTCTAAACCCTTTTAGTCAACGACCCATGTTGGGTTATTATAGGGTGACCTTGAAGGCCTTCTCTGTACGGATCGTAGCCACAATTTGGTGATAGCCGGACTTAAGATCTAACGTCTTAAAGTATTTGGCTTTACCCAAGTTCGACAATATAATGGATAAGTTGGGCATTGGATACTTATCTACGATGGTATTTTCATTTAGTTTCCTAAAGTCAATTACCAGTCGCTTATTCCTGTTCCCACTTTCGTCTAAACCCTTTTAGTCAACGACCCATGTTGGGTTATTATAGGGTGACCTTGAAGGCCTTCTCTGTACGGATCGTAGCCACAACAGATGTATTGAACGGCAACGCCTCATTAGAGGTCACTCTGTTCAAAATCATACTCCTAAATTCAGCATTTACGACTTCCGTACGACAAAATCTTTCACGTTGGTGAAATTGACGTTGTCACAATAATGATGCTGTAGCTTTTCAGATACAGATCCATAATTGATTGTACCATTCACGGTATCTAGGGTTGCTCCTATTTGCGTTAGCAAGTCGAAACCTATAATACCATCAAATGGTGTTAAGGAGTCTAATAAAAACAAATTTGCTGATTTCCCGAAAATGTTCATTAAACACTTATGGGTTACTTTGTTAGAAACGTGGACGGAACTAACCGTAACCGCTGACCGGAATTACATTCATTGTCACTTGCTGTTTCAGATTCATCATGGGCTTCTGCGACAGCGGCCTCGGCTGCCCTATAATAATCTTGGTCTTGGTGTCACAAGTAAGAAAGCTTTAGTCAGTTCCTCCCGACTAGGGGATAACCGGAACCCTCGAGGAACCGTAATTCCGATAATTTTCCTTTTCTTTTACATTACAAGCAAACGCATACACATATATACATGTTATAGGAAATATAATTTTTGGATTTTGGATGCCACGCCCCCTTCGCCATAAATTTGCAAAATACGCATTTCAAATACTAGAGACTTGTGCTTCGGCATATACACACATATGAATAACATAATCATGCCCTGACAGTTTGAATACAAAAGTCCTGCTAGAAAAAAGTTATCAAACATTTAATTTTTACAACATAAGCCTCTTGCAGCCCAAGCGTAGTCGCTACGTCAACTGCGCAGTTGGCAGCGTGTTGTGCGTGCGTCTGTGTGTGTATGTGTTGCCTGCAATATATGCATATGTAAACTAAGGATAGAATATTTGAAGTATCGGCACTTCGCAGGGCTCAGGGTATCTCCTAGTAGAGCCGTCTCGACTAGAACATTTTTTAAGTTTTTCCGAAAGCTCCATTTATACTTTTAACAAAAATGTGCAAAAAATCACATGCGCTACTCAAAATATTGGCGGGAAAAGTGAACATAGACTTGTAGATAAGTGTGCCCAAACTCAAATATACATATGTTTCAGATCTGTATCAAATACCAACATACCACTTTCTTGACATACAATACAAAATAATACTTTTTTAGCAGTATGTTGCAGATATGCAACACGGGCATATAAAGGGTTAAAGTATTTAAAATCCAATTTGGCTTTCGGCTCCAAGAGCAGCTCTGCAGCTCTGTGATGGTGCAGCAATTGTACTCGTCATTATTTTTGTTATCATTGTCATTGTCACGGTATGCGTGTGCTTTGCTGCAGCTGTTGCTACCGTTGTTGCCAGCATCCGTAACTGTAACTGCGCTGCAGTTCTTAGGTCTATTTGGTTTTGATCGTCATTTTGTACTTTGCACAATAGTTGTGTTGTTCCACGTCGCTGTAGAAGATCTCCAGAGCTACAGCTGTTGACGTGGAAACAAAGGTTCAGTAAGGTTTCGTTCTTTAGGATGATTATGGTGGAGAGATTACTTGTCTCTCATATCACTGAGCTTGTGCCACAGCAATGCAGGAATAATTATTTCCGGCTTGTTGCCGGAGCAGAGTTTACTAAACGAACCTTTCGCTTTCGTTGTAAGAACAAAACCAAAACTAGGAACCACCAGCAAGCTGGGGCGTAAGCTAAACCAACGGTACTTAGTTGCTAAGGACTACAAAGCTACAAAATATATGTACTAAAGCTACAAAACTACAGCCGGCGAGCCGACTGAGCATAAGTGATAACGGTGATCTTGCACATATGCAAGACATCGGGTTACCGTTGGTTGTGCAAGGGGCAGTCGTTAACTACTCCCCCCTCAGAAGTATGACCGTCCCCGTTCATCTTATAGCTGTCCACGATCGCCTGTATCTTCTGTGATACTGTGATACTCGATTTCTTCTCAAACTCTGGTAGAGGAGAATGGAACCGCTGAGACTCAGGCTGTACCCGACCGATGTCACCACCTTCTCAAGTTCTTGGATGATATGTAGGTTCTGGTTGTTCATCCCTTGTAGTACAGGCATGCTCGGGACTGAGTCGAGGACAGTGATCTTTAATACCGGCGAAGCTGCTATGCCCGGCGTCTTGTTTATGATTTCGCGCTGGTTCTCAGGACTCTCGTTTAAGACCATGATGCCGTCATCTACCATTGTAATATTCTCCTGGTGACTAGGCTGCGTGTTACAATGCGCTGTGCTTTCGTCATGCAATTCGCGTGCGCAGGTGTCATACGTTGCCAACTTGCAGATCGAGGCGTAAGTTGTTGTGGTGTTGTTACCGCTAAAACGTCGTTGTCGCATTCAGTTACGCTGTCATCTTGAAGCTGAAGTACAGTGTGATCTTGGGACACCGGCAGAATGTTGACCTTACTAAACTTAATTCTAGGATATATTATTAAAATGTGGACAATATTTTCGGACTGGAAAATCTTAATATTAGATGCCTCCATCAGGCTAACTATAGGAACTTCTGCGGGATGTTTGATAAGCACAGATTTTAAATAATCGTAATCAAAAATTTTTTGGATGTATTATGTTTGATTTTGCAAGAGTGATTATGAGCATTACATTTTGGAGTTCATTTATTAAAACTCTATTTCTGGCAGATAATGCCTCGTACAAATGTGGCGTGTCTATTAGATCATTTTTCTTTGCTTTAGTTATCTTATTTACTGTATCGGTTAATTTATTTATCTGCTTCTGGGTTTCTGTGTTTATTACTACCTGTTTGTTGATTTATTCGTTTAATCTTCTTACGGTCATTCTGATCTTTCTAAATCTTTAGCGTCCGGTGTCCTACTGTGTTTCTTTAGTTCTAATACTAACTTAGAATCGCTAATCTAATTCATATTTTATGTTGTCCTTGTGGACCACCCTCCCATTAATGAGTACAGAGTACTAGAGCACAGCAACGTACTTTAGGATTTCGTTTCTATCAGAAAAGTGAATTTTGTGGCGTGTTTTTTCGCCAAAGAATATGAAGTTTCGTTTTAGAGAGAACCTTGATTCCTCTAAAACTATCTGGTTTCTGAAACAATTCAAAGGTTTCTCAGTAGCTTCTATTGTATAAGTTAGAGATAATTCACTATCAATTGTTTCTGCATCGGATACTACTTCACTTTGCAGAGCATTCACGTTCTGTCGTGAGAGAGCGTCTGCTACGTGGTTTTCTTTACCCGGTTTGTAGTGGATCTTTGCGTTATGCTCGTCGATATACGCTTTCCATCTTTTTATCTTTGCATTTAGGTTTCTATCAGACATCGCAAACGTTAATGGCTGGTGGTCTGTGTATATGTTAATGTCCCTTGTACCATATAGGTATTGTTTTCCCGGGGCCCAAACTATAGCTAATAGTTCCCTCTCGTTGGTGGCATAATGTGATTCACTGTCCTTTAGTGATCTCGAAATCATTGTTATGGGTCTATTGTCCTGAGACAGTACTGCGCCATGAGATTCTGAGGCTAGAACATTCCTTAATTTTTCGAAATCATTTCGCTCTGGATAACCAAAATCTATGGTTGTTTTCTTTGACATGTGTTTACTGACGGACCCATTCTCTCCTTTCAACAAATTTGTCAATGGCCTTGCAATTGCTGCAAAGTCTTTAACAAAACACCTGTAGTAGCTGGCCAATCCTAGGAATGACCTAAGCTCATACAGGGATTTCGGTTCTGGATATTCTTGTATAGCCTTTACCTTTTCTGGATCTTTTTTGGCGCCACCCAGAGTCACGATGAACCCAAAATATTCTACGTTTGTTTTGAAAAAAAAACCCAATCTATGTGCTTTACATGATCCTTTTCATTTACAGGAAAAAATGATCACGTCGTCTACGCTCTTTGGAAGATGCTTCCCGCATAGTCTGCAGAATTCATATTTTCCGCCGTTTACGGAGAAAGCTGTTTTCTCGCGATCTTGCTCTGCCAAGTAAATTTGGTGATAGCCGGACTTAAGATCTAACGTCTTAAAGTATTTGGCTTTACCCAAGTTCGACAATATCATGGATAAGTTGGGCATTGGATACTTATCTACGATGGTATTTTCATTTAGTTTCCTAAAGTCAATTACCAGTCGCTTATTCCTGTTCCCACTTTCGTCTAAACCCTTTTAGTCAACGACCCATGTTGGGTTATTATAGGGTGACCTTGAAGGCCTTCTCTGTACGGATCGTAGCCACAACAGATGTATTGAACGGCAACGCCTCATTAGAGGTCACTCTGTTCAAAATCATACTCCTAAATTCAGCATTTACGACTTCCGTACGACAAAATCTTTCACGTTGGTGAAATTGACGTTGTCACAATAATGATGCTGTAGCTTTTCAGATACAGATCCATAATTGATTGTACCATTCACGGTATCTAGGGTTGCTCCTATTTGCGTTAGCAAGTCGAAACCTATAATACCATCAAATGGTGTTAAGGAGTCTAATAAAAACAAATTTGCTGATTTCCCGAAAATGTTCATTAAACACTTATGGGTTACTTTGTTAGAAACGTGGACGGAACTAACCGTAACCGCTGACCGGGATTACATTCATTGTCACTTGCTGTTTCAGATTCATCATGGGCTTCTGCGACAGCGGCCTCGGCTGCCCTATAATAATCTTGGTGTTGGTGTCACAAGTAAGAAAGCTTTAGTCAGTTCCTCCCGACTAGGGGATAACCGGAACCCTCGAGGAACCGTAATTCCGATAATTTTCCTTTTCTTTTACATTACAAGCAAACGCATACACATATATACATGTTATAGGAAATATAATTTTTGGATTTTGGATGCCACGCCCCCTTCGCCATAAATTTGCAAAATACGCATTTCAAATACTAGAGACTTGTGCTTCGGCATATACACACATATGAATAACATAATCATGCCCTGACAGTTTGAATACAAAAGTCCTGCTAGAAAAAAGTTATCAAACATTTAATTTTTACAACATAAGCCTCTTGCAGCCCAAGCGTAGTCGCTACGTCAACTGCGCAGTTGGCAGCGTGTTGTGCGTGCGTCTGTGTGTGTATGTGTTGCCTGCAATATATGCATATGTAAACTAAGGATAGAATATTTGAAGTATCGGCACTTCCCAGGGCTCAGGGTATCTCCTAGTAGAGCCGTCTCGACTAGAACATTTTTTAAGTTTTTCCGAAAGCTCCATTTATACTTTTAACAAAAATGTGCAAAAAATTACATGCGCTACTCAAAATATTGGCGGGAAAAGTGAACATAGACTTGTAGATAAGTGTAAATATACATATGTTTCAGATCTGTATCAAATACCAACATACCACTTTCTTGACATACAATACAAAATAATACTTTTTTAGCAGTATGTTGCAGATATGCAACACGGGCATATAAAGGGTTAAAGTATTTAAAATCCAATTTGGCTTTCGGCGCCAAGAGCAGCTCTGCAGCTCTGTGATGGTGCAGCAATTGTACTCGTCATTATTTTTATTATCATTGTCATTGTCGCGGTATGCGTGTGCTTTGCTGCAGCTGTTGCTACCGTTGTTGCCAGCATCCGTAACTGTAACTGCGCTGCAGTTCTTAGGTCTATTTGGTTTTGATCGTCATTTTGTACTTTGCACAATAGTTGTGTTGTTCCACGTCGCTGTAGAAGATCTCCAGAGCTACAGCTGTTGACGTGGAAACAAAGGTTCAGTAAGGTTTCGTTCTTTAGTATGATTATGGTGGACAGATTACTTGTCCCTCATATCACTGAGCTTGTGCCACAGCAATGAAGGAATAATTATTTCCAAGTATTTACGCCTTGTTGCCGGAGCAGAGTTTACTAAACGAACCTTTCGCTTTCGTTGTAAGAACAAAACCAAAACTAGGAACCACCAGCAAGCTGGGGCGTAAGCTAAACCAACGGTACTTAGTTGCTAAGGACTACAAAGCTACAAAATATATGTACTAAAGCTACAAAACTACAGCCGGCGAGCCGACTGAGCATAAGTGATAACGGTGATCTTGCACATATGCAAGACATCGGGTTACCGTTGGTTGTGCGAGGGGCAGTCGTTAACTACTCCCCCCTCAGAAGTATGACCGTCCCCGTTCATCTTATAGCTGTCCACGATCGCCTGTATCTTCTGTGATACTGTGATACTCGATTTCTTCTCAAACTCTGGTAGAGGAGAATGGAACCGCTGAGACTCAGGCTGTACCCGACCGATGTCACCACCTTCTGAAGTTCTTGGATGATGTGTAGGTTGTGGTTGTTCATCCCTTGTAGTACAGGCATGCTCGGGACTGAGTCGAGGACAGTGATCTTTAATACCGGCGAAGCTGCTATACCCGGCGTCTTGTTTATGATTTCGCGCTGGTTCTCAGGACTCTCGTTTAAGACCATGATGCCGTCATCTACCATTGTAATACGCTCCTGGTGACTAGGCTGCGTGTTACAATGCGCTGTGCTTTCGTCATGCAATTCGCGTGCGCAGGTGTCATACGTTGCCAACTTGCAGATCGAGGCGTAAGTTGTTGTGGTGTTGTTACCGCTAAAACGTCGTTGTCGCATTCAGTTACGCTGTCATCTTGAAGCTGAAGTACAGTGTGATCTTGGGACACCGGCAGAATGTTGACCTTACTAAACTTAATTCTAGGATATATTATTAAAATGTGGACAATATTTTCGGACTGGAAAATCTTAATATTAGATGCCTCCATCAGGCTAACTATAGGGACTTCTGCGGGATGTTTGATAAGCACAGATTTTAAATAATCGTAATCAAAAATTTTTTGGATGTATTATGTTTGATTTTGCAAAAGTGATTATGAGCATTACATTTTGGAGTTCATTTATTAAAACTCTATTTCTGGCAGATAATGCCTCGTACAAATGTGGCGTGTCTATTAGATCATTTTTCTTTGCTTTAGTTATCTTATTTACTGTATCGGTTAATTTATTTATCTGCTTCTGGGTTTCTGTGTTTATTACTACCTGTTTGTTGATTTATTCGTTTAATCTTCTTACGGTCATTCTGATCTTTCTAAATCTTTAGCGTCCGGTGTCCTACTGTGTTTCTTTAGTTCTAATACTAACTTAGAATCGCTAATCTAATTCATATTTTATGTTGTCCTTGTGGACCACCCTCCCATTAATGAGTACAGAGTACTAGAGCACAGCAACGTACTTTAGGATTTCGTTTCTATCAGAAAAGTGAATTTTGTGGCGTGTTTTTTCGCCAAAGAATATAAAGTTTCGTTTTAGAGAGAACCTTGATTCCTCTAAAACTATCTGGTTTCTGAAACAATTCAAAGGTTTCTCAGTAGCTTCTATTGTATAAGTTAGAGATAATTCACTATCAATTGTTGCTGCATCGGATACTACTTCACTTTGCAGAGCATTCACGTTCTGTCGTGAGAGAGCGTCTGCTACGTGGTTTTCTTTACCCGGTTTGTAGTGGATCTTTGCGTTATGCTCGTCGATATACGCTTTCCATCTTTTTATCTTTGCATTTAGGTTTCTATCAGACATCGCAAACGTTAATGGCTGGTGGTCTGTGTATATGTTAATGTCCCTTGTACCATATAGGTATTGTTTTCCCGGGGCCCAAACTATAGCTAATAGTTCCCTCTCGTTGGTGGCATAATGTGATTCACTGTCCTTTAGTGATCTCGAAATCATTGTTATGGGTCTATTGTCCTGAGACAGTACTGCGCCATGAGATTCTGAGGCTAGAACATTCCTTAATTTTTCGAAATCATTTCGCTCTGGATAACCAAAATCTATGGTTGTTTTCTTTGACATGTGTTTACTGACGGACCCATTCTCTCCATTCAACAAATTTGTCAATGGCCTTGCAATTGCTGCAAAGTCTTTAACAAAACATCTGTAGTAGCTGGCCAATCCTAGGAATGACCTAAGCTCATACAGGGATTTCGGTTTTGGATATTCTTGTATAGCCTTTACCTTTTCTGGATCTTTTTTGGCGCCACCCAGAGTCACGATGAACCCAAAATATTCTACGTTTGTTTTGAAAAAAAAAACCCAATCTGTGTGCTTTACATGATCCTTTTCATTTACAGAAAAAAATGATCACGTCGTCTACACTCTTTGGAAGATGCTTCCCGCATAGTCTGCAGAATTCATATTTTACCCGTTTACGGAGAAAGCTTGTTTTCTCGCGATCTTGCTCTGCCAAGTAAATTTGGTGATAGCCGGACTTAAGATCTAACGTCTTAAAGTATTTGGCTTTACCCAAGTTCGACAATATCATGGATAAGTTGGGCATTGGATACTTATCTACGATGGTCTTTTCATTTAGTTTCCTAAAGTCAATTACCAGTCGCTTATTCCTGTTCCCACTTTCGTCTAAACCCTTTTAGTCAACGACCCATGTTGGGTTATTATAGGGTGACCTTGAAGGCCTTCTCTGTACGGATCGTAGCCACAACAGATGTATTGAACGGCAACGCCTCATTAGAGGTCACTCTGTTCAAAATCATACTCCTAAATTCAGCATTTACGACTTCCGTACGACAATTTCACGTTGGTGAAATTGACGTTGTCACAATAATGATGCTGTAGCTTTTCAGATACAGATCCATAATTGATTGTACCATTCACGGTATCTAGGGTTGCTCCTATTTGCGTTAGCAAGTCGAAACCTATAATACCATCAAATGGTGTTAAGGAGTCTAATAAAAACAAATTTGCTGATTTCCCGAAAATGTTCATTAAACACTTATGGGTTACTTTGTTAGAAACGTGGACGGAACTAACCGTAACCGCTGACCGGAATTACATTCATTGTCACTTGCTGTTTCAGATTCATCATGGGCTTCTGCGACAGCGGCCTCGGCTGCCCTATAATAATCTTGGTCTTGGTGTCACAAGTAAGAAAGCTTTAGTCAGTTCCTCCCGACTAGGGGATAACCGGAACCCTCGAGGAACCGTAATTCCGATAATTTTCCTTTTCTTTTACATTACAAGCAAACGCATACACATATATACATGTTATAGGAAATATAATTTTTGGATTTTGGATGCCACGCCCCCTTCGCCATAAATTTGCAAAATACGCATTTCAAATACTAGAGACTTGTGCTTCGGCATATACACACATATGAATAACATAATCATGCCCTGACAGTTTGAATACAAAAGTCCTGCTAGAAAAAAGTTATCAAACATTTAATTTTTACAACATAAGCCTCTTGCAGCCCAAGCGTAGTCGCTACGTCAACTGCGCAGTTGGCAGCGTGTTGTGCGTGCGTCTGTGTGTGTATGTGTTGCCTGCAATATATGCATATGTAAACTAAGGATAGAATATTTGAAGTATCGGCACTTCGCAGGGCTCAGGGTATCTCCTAGTAGAGCCGTCTCGACTAGAGCATTTTTAAAGTTTTTCCGAAAGCTCCATTTATACTTTTAACAAAAATGTGCAAAAAATCACATGCGCTACTCAAAATATTGGCGGGAAAAGTGAACATAGACTTGTAGATAAGTGTAAATATACATATGTTTCAGATCTGTATCAAATACCAACACACCACTTTCTTGACATACAATACAAAATAATACTTTTTTAGCAGTATGTTGCAGATATGAAACACGGGCATATAAAGGGTTAAAGTTTTTAAAATCCAATTTGGCTTTCGGCTCCAAGAGCAGCTCTGCAGCTCTGTGATGGTGCAGCAATTGTACTCGTCATTATTTTTATTATCATTGTCATTGTCACGGTATGCGTGTGCTTTGCTGCAGCTGTTGCTACCGTTGTTGCCAGCATCCGTAACTGTAACTGCGCTGCAGTTCTTAGGTCTATTTGCTTTTGATCGTCATTTTGTACTTTGCACAATTAAATAGTTGTGTTGTTTCACGTCGCT
The DNA here is from genome assembly GCA_035047485.1 of Drosophila peninsularis. Lineage (NCBI taxonomy): Eukaryota > Metazoa > Arthropoda > Insecta > Diptera > Drosophilidae > Drosophila > Drosophila peninsularis. The sequence continues at coordinate 9,693,681 of JAWNPN010000059.1, read as the reverse complement.
GTAGAAGATCTCCAGAGCTACATCTGTTGACGTGGAAACAAAGGTTCAGTAAGGTTTCGTTCTTTAGGATGATTATGGTGGAGAGATTACTTGTCTCTCATATCACTGAGCTTGTGCCACAGCAATGCAGGAATAATTATTTCCAAGTATTTACGGCTTGTTGCCGGAGCAGAGTTTACTAAACGAACCTTTCGCTTTCGTTGTAAGAACAAAACCAAAACTAGGAACCACCAGCAAGCTGGGGCGTAAGCTAAACCAACGGTACTTAGTTGCTAAGGACTAAAAAGCTACAAAATATATGTACTAAAGCTACAAAACTACAGCCGGCGAGCCGACTGGGCATAAGTGCTAACGGTGATCTTTCACATATGAAAGACATCAGGTTACCGTTGGTTGTGCGAGGGGCAGTCGTTAACTACTCCCCCTCAGAAGTATGACCGTCCCCGTTCATCTTATAGCTGTCCACGATCGCCTGTATCTTCTGTGATACTGTGATACTCGTCTTCTTCTCAAACTCTGGTAGAGGAGAATGGAACCGCTGAGACTCAGGCTGTACCCGACCGATGTCACCACCTTCTGAAGTTCTTGGATGATGTGTAGGTTGTGGTTGTTCATCCCTTGTAGTACAGGCATGCTCGGGACTGAGTCGAGGACAGTGATCTTTAATACCGGCGAAGCTGCTATACCCGGCGTCTTGTTTATGATTTCGCGCTGGTTCTCAGGACTCTCGTTTAAGACCATGATGCCGTCATCTACCATTGTAATATTCTCCTGGTGACTAGGCTGCGTGTTACAATGCGCTGTGCTTTCGTCATGCAATTCGCGTGCGCAGGTGTCATACGTTGCCAACTTGCAGATCGAGGCGTAAGTTGTTGTGGTGTTGTTACCGCTAAAACGTCGTTGTCGCATTCAGTTACGCTGTCATCTTGAAGCTGAAGTACAGTGTGATCTTGGGACACCGGGAGAATGTTGACCTTACTAAACTTAATTCTAGGATATATTATTAAAATGTGGACAATATTTTCGGACTGGAAAATCTTAATATTAGATGCCTCCATCAGGCTAACTATAGGAACTTCTGCGGGATGTTTGATAAGCACAGATTTTAAATAATCGTAATCAAAAATTTTTTGGATGTATTATGTTTGATTTTGCAAGAGTGATTATGAGCATTACATTTTGGAGTTCATTTATTAAAACTCTATTTCTGGCAGATAATGCCTCGTACAAATGTGGCGTGTCTATTAGATCATTTTTCTTTGCTTTAGTTATCTTATTTACTGTATCGGTTAATTTATTTATCTGCTTCTGGGTTTCTGTGTTTATTACTACCTGTTTGTTGATTTATTCGTTTAATCTTCCTACGGTCATTCTGATCTTTCTAAATCTTTAGCGTCCGGTGTCCTACTGTGTTTCTTTAGTTCTAATACTAACTTAGAATCGCTAATCTAATTCATATTTTATGTTGTCCTTGTGGACCACCCTCCCATTAATGAGTACAGAGTACTAGAGCACAGCAACGTACTTTAGGATTTCGTTTCTATCAGAAAAGTGAATTTTGTGGCGTGTTTTTTCGCCAAAGAATATAAAGTTTCGTTTTAGAGAGAACCTTGATTCCTCTAAAACTATCTGGTTTCTGAAACAATTCAAAGGTTTCTCAGTAGCTTCTATTGTATAAGTTAGAGATAATTCACTATCAATTGTTGCTGCATCGGATACTACTTCACTTTGCAGAGCATTCACGTTCTGTCGTGAGAGAGCGTCTGCTACGTGGTTTTCTTTACCCGGTTTGTAGTGGATCTTTGCGTTATGCTCGTCGATATACGCTTTCCATCTTTTTATCTTTGCATTTAGGTTTCTATCAGACATCGCAAACGTTAATGGCTGGTGGTCTGTGTATATGTTAATGTCCCTTGTACCATATAGGTATTGTTTTCCCGGGGCCCAAACTATAGCTAATAGTTCCCTCTCGTTGGTGGCATAATGTGATTCACTGTCCTTTAGTGATCTCGAAATCATTGTTATGGGTCTATTGTCCTGAGACAGTACTGCGCCATGAGATTCTGAGGCTAGAACATTCCTTAATTTTTCGAAATCATTTCGCTCTGGATAACCAAAATCTATGGTTGTTTTCTTTGACATGTGTTTACTGACGGACCCATTCTCTCCTTTCAACAAATTTGTCAATGGCCTTGCAATTGCTGCAAAGTCTTTAACAAAACACCTGTAGTAGCTGGCCAATCCTAGGAATGACCTAAGCTCATACAGGGATTTCGGTTTTGGATATTCTTGTATAGCCTTTACCTTTTCTGGATCTTTTTTGGCGCCACCCAGAGTCACGATGAACCCAAAATATTCTACGTTTGTTTTGAAAAAAAAACCCAATCTGTGTGCTTTACATGGTCCTTTTCATTTACAGAAAAAAATGATCACGTCGTCTACGCTCTTTGGAAGATGCTTCCCGCATAGTCTGCAGAATTCATATTTTCCGCCGTTTACGGAGAAAGTTGTTTTCTCGCGATCTTGCTCTGCCAAGTAAATTTGGTGATAGCCGGACTTAAGATCTAACGTCTTAAAGTATTTGGCTTTACCCAAGTTCGACAATATCATGGATAAGTTGGGCATTGGATACTTATCTACGATGGTCTTTTCATTTAGTTTCCTAAAGTCAATTACCAGTCGCTTATTCCTGTTCCCACTTTCGTCTAAACCCTTTTAGTCAACGACCCATGTTGGGTTATTATAGGGTGACCTTGAAGGCCTAATGATGCCGGATGGGATGCGGATATAGTTATGAATATACTGGTTTATCGTTCTCTGTACGGATCGTAGCCACAACAGATGTATTGAACGGCAACGCCTCATTAGAGGTCACTCTGTTCAAAATCATACTTCTAAATTCAGCATTTACGACTTCCGTACGACAAAATCTTTCACGTTGGTGAAATTGACGTTGTCACAATAATGATGCTGTAGCTTTTCAGATACAGATCCATAATTGATTGTACCATTCACGGTATCTAGGGTTGCTCCTATTTGCGTTAGCAAGTCGAAACCTATAATACCATCAAATGGTGTTAAGGAGTCTAATAAAAACAAATTTACTTATTTCCCGAAAATGTTCATTAAACACTTATGGGTTACTTTGTTAGAAACGTGGACGGAACTAACCGTAACCGCTGACCGGGATTACATTTTTTTAGCTCCTTCACGGGCTTGATGTAGTTTTTGGCCGCTCCTGTGTCAATCAATACCGTTAACTCCCGGCAACCGGGAGCAGTCACTAAAAAAGTGACCAAGTCATTGTCACTTGCTGTTTCAGATTCATCATGGGCTTCTGCGACAGCGGCCTCGGCTGCCCTATAATAATCTTGGTCTTGGTCATTGTTTGCTTGCTGAATGGTGTTCTGCACACGCTGATTCTCTGGCACGTCATTCGTTCAGAACCGTGCCTCTTTTGAGCCTGCGAGTTTTCGATCTGTGTGTTAGCCTTGATTCAGTCCAAATGCTGTAGGCTGTCTAAACTTAGTCATGCCAGATCCCGTATCCATTGGTTCTGATGCTGACCTTTTGATCCTCTTTAGGAGTCTGATTACTGGTGCTTTGTTGTTGCTTACTTTGTTTTTTGAAAAAAATGTGGGTTTCTATCTTGGCCACATTCGGCTACATTGTTTTTCCCCAGTTTATCGTGTGAGCGCGCCTGGTATTTTCTATTTTCACTTTACGAGCCTAGTCCTCCATAGCTTTTGCATACGTGGCTGAAAAAATGCTATACTCGCTTCTGCCTCTCTGGCGAAAGCTAATGAAGAGGGCGAATCTCTAGGCTGAGCCGGAAATACCACTGCTTTCAGTGATTTCTTAAGGTCTGAAACTAAGACATGCCAAGCATCAGCTAATGCTAATGCCTGACTGACAGCATTCGTTATAACGCTTGCACTTGGTTCATGTCCATGTTAACTGTTGGTTGAAAGCGTGCTTGATCGTATTCCCACTCGTTTTCACCTTCACTATCACTTCCTATTTCTTTCTTTACTTCCCTATGCGGCCCAAAACTAGTCATTAGCTTTTTCGTAACCGATCTCTTTAGGGACACTTTACATTAAATCACGGCCGAGTAGGTACATTCGGCAATGGGCATTACTTGAACAGAAATTTAATATATTCTTGCTTTTATCAGATAGAAAAGTTATAGAAAACGAATATTATATCCGGCTTGGCTCACGATCACTTATACAATTTGTTTTATTTCATTCAATTTACTTAATTCAATTTTTTAATCTGTATTGATCAAACATTCCACTTACATGTTTTCTGAAGTTCTTATCCTCTACCCTGGGTGTGGGATTCTTATATGTGTGTGTATCTAAATTATTTTAGACGATCTCCAGAGCTGTTGCTACCGCCAGCGTCCGATTTTTCGCCGTCACTTTACACCCATTCGTTCGCCGTAACTGTAACTGCGCTGCAGTTCTTAGGTCTATTCGGTTTTGATCTTAATTTTGTACTTTGTTCAATTAAATAGCTGTATTGTTCCACGTCGATGTAGAAGATCTCCAGAGCTACAGCTGTTGACGTGGGAACAAAGGTTCCGTAAGGTTCAGTTCTTTAGGATGATTATGGTGGAGAGATTACTTGCCTCTCATATCACTGAGCTTGTGCCATAGCAATTCAGGAATAATTATTTCCAAGTATTTACGGCTTGTTGCCGGAGCAGAGTTTACTAAACGAACCTTTCGCTTTCGTTGTAAGAACAAAACTAAAACTAGGAACCACCAGCAAGCTGAGGCGTAAGCTAAACCAATGGTACTTAGTTGCTAAGGACTAAAAAGCTACAAAATATATGTACTAAAGCTACAAAACTATAGCCGGCGAGCCGACTGGGCATAAGTGATAACGGTGATCTTTCACATATGCAAGACATCAGGTTACCGTTGGTTGTGCGAGGGGCACTCGTTAACTTGTATGTCCGCTCATATTACTAATACAAATTTTTTTATTGATATTGGTTAGAAAAGAACTTAAGGTTACGGTCGTAACACTAACGTGTAATATATTAATATATTTTACCAAATATTATTCTAATCTTAAATTGATTTGCAGATCTTTGTTTATCTGGACTGCACATCGCTGGAGTCGTCACCGCATCAATCATCGAATTGTCCGTTTTGCAGGTAAGTTGAATGAACTTTCAATGTGTACGGTCAATTAAATGGCACATATTTTCTTTTATTATAATTTATAGTTGCTCCAGTAGGACTTATGGACAGTATCATAGGCATGGCGCAGATTGTATTGGTTAGTACATGTGCGAATCAATATGCACAAGCAATTAATACTTTACACATACACCATCTACAATACACTCGACTGGAACCATCAATGGCGTTGCCACTGGACGCATTGAAGCAGGTCCCACTGGTGGCAGTCAGTTAGTTGCTGATCATCGTCAGTGCACTGATTAGTGAAAATATAAACTTATATTTATATGAAAATGAAAAGTTATACTTCTGTATTCACCGCTTTAGATATAGCTTCGCTGGAGAACCCACCAGTAGCATCCAGCTCGTTGCTGGTCATCGTATATACAGGATAGTGAATAAATCGATTTGTGTATTAATATGCAATATAAGAAACATATGTTTTACATTTATTTGCAAGTTATCTGGACTAACGGAGAAAAGTAATGGAGTTTGATCGATAATGAGCGAATGGGATGAGTTATTGAAATCCTAAATCAAAATCAGTGAGTTCTAAGTTTGTGAGAGTAAGAAGTATTTTCGTTTGCGCTCCGTTCTTTTATATTTTCTGTGCTTTAAATATTAATGATATTATTTAATATTTATGATATTGATATTGCTGTGATTTGTGATTCTAAATATTGTGTTTGTTTTCACTTGCAAAGTTTTGTCTTTTCAATTTTTGTCTTCGTTTTAGTATACATATATATATTCTATGTATTTTTTATACCCTGAGCTCATTGAAAATGGGAAATCAAGGTATAATGTTTTTGTAAAAATGTATGTAACATGCCCTGAAAGTTTGAATAAAAAAGTCCTGCTAGAAAAAAGTTATTAAACATTTAATTTCCATTTATTTAATTTATTAAACATTTAATTTCCATTTATTTAATTTATTAAACATTTAATTGCTCTTGCAGCCCAAGTCGCTACGTCAACTGCGCAGTTCGCTGAGCGTTTGCTTGAGCGTGCGTCTGTGTGTGTGTGTATGTGTTGTTTGCAATATATGTATATATAAACTAACCTTTTTCCCTTTCCTTGTTTCAGATGAACTCAATCTCTAATAATTTTTACTAATGATAACCTTCATTAGGACTTTAAGATCACCTCCCTTTTTGTATTCTTAAGGATATACATCATCCGACTTTAGAGGTTTTAATACCTATTTACTGTCCACTAATTTCTACGCCCTTATCATTGAAACAACGTCGTTGTTTTAATAAATGTAATTTTGTTTTGCTTAATGATCTCATTAATACAACAGACTGGGCTTCTTTATATGAGACAACTGATGTCCATTTAGCAGTTTTTATATTTGTCTTTCTAAATCCCTTTCTAATAAACCACCCTGGCTTACTCCGACTTTTACGAAAATTACAAAATTACGAAATTAAAAAAAATATGATATATAAATATTTTAAAAAGTTTAAAAAGTCTTTAGCTAAGTCAAATGTAAATACTTTTAATTCTCGTTGCTATGAGAATTACCTCTTACGCTGTAGAAGGCAGTTTGATCGTGACCCTAAAAGCTTTTATTCATTTGTAAATTCGAAGCATAAATCTTCTGGATTGCGCTCTTCAATTTTCCTGGGTTTGGACAAGACCTGTAATGATCAAGATGCCTCTGATCTATTTTTAAAATTCTTCCAATCCACTTACTCTTCTGACATACCTGATACCAAATCACATCCAATTTTGAATACTATAATGAATGTAAATACCATTATTGCTTCAAAGATTTCGTCTCCTTCTCTCTTATCTCCTTCTCTTTTCTCCTGGGTATTCCTAGTTGTGTGATTAAAGAATGCAGTTTTCTTTGGGGTCACCTTTATTAAAACTGTTTAATTTGTGCCTTGATACCTCGGTATTCCCTTCAATTTGGAAAGAACCATTTATTATTCCTCTTATTATAGAGGACTTGCGAAGCTTTCTGTTATTCTAAAGTTATTTGAAAAAATTATAACTTCGAACTTGCAACATTTTTGCAAATCGAATATTACATCTCATCTCAGCATGCTTTTGTTCAGAATCGATGAACCTCATCAAACCTATTAAAATTTTCATCTCTAATCAACGAAAGTTTTTTAAATAAAATGCAGACTGATGTTATATATACTGTCTTCAGTAAGGCAATTGACCTTTGATAATTGGCCCTCTACTATTCTCCCTTTTTATAAAAGACCTGCCGAGTAGTATTTCTCATTCAAAAATTTGTATGTGTGCAGATGATGGAAAACTCTGTCTCTTATACAATAATTCACTAGATCATCTATACTTACAAGAAGATCTTAATTCCTTTCAATGTTGGTGTAAGGGTAATCAGTTGCAGTTGAATTGCTCTAAATGTATGACAATGACCTTTAGTCACATTTGTCCATATACTGGTCCTTATACAATCAATAATGATTGTATAATATTTCTTATTGGGGTGCTCTTTGACTCTGAACTTATATCTCAACCATCATTAATGAAGCCAAAAGGGTTCTTGGCTTTATTAAACGATGGTCGAAAGAGTTTAATGACCCGTTTGTTACCAAACTTCTTTTTGTTTCGCTGGTTCGACCAATTTTGGAATATTGTTCAATTATATGGTCGCTACAGCATAAATTGTATCAGGACCGTATTGAATCGGTTCAGAAACAGTTTCCCTTTTTATCATAGTAAGCTTCTTCTTATAGATCTATAATAAACCGTAGAATAGTCTTGGGTATTGCTAGTGGTAATACTGAATCGCCTGCTCTTTTAATGCAAATTAATTTTGTAGTTCCTTCTCGTATTTCCCGTCACTTTCGTCCTCTATATTTACCTATATGTACATCTGATAACTTCTTGCATAGTGCGTTTCATATTTTATGTGCTACCTATAATAAATAGGTTTATGTATTTTCCTCATAACTCTCTCCTTCTTTAATAAAATCCTTGCTTTCAGTTTACCTCAGAGAAATCACAGGGCGCAAGAGTGAGAATGCACATGAATTGGCAATTCTCAATTGTTGTGTTTTCTCATTTCTGTAAAATATATTAATATATTTTCTTCTTCTTTCTGTTTTTATGGTTAAGCTATGTTTGTAGATTAATTTTTAAACTAAATATTTTTAATTTCTACACTCCCTATCTTTCATAGTTCAATGATATCACTAACCATATTTGGCTGTGATTAGGGGCAACAACGGTTGGTGATATCGTTGATAAATTTTGTTATTATACCCTGAGCCCATTGAAAATGGGAAAATGGGAAAGTATATATATTCTTGATCAGCTCGATGAGCTGAGTTGAAATAGCCCTGTCCGTCTGTCCGTCCGTCCGTCCGTCCGTCCGTCCGTCCGTCCGTCCGTCCGTCCGTCCGTCCGTCTGTGTGAACGCAGCGATCTCTTAAACCACAGAAGCTAGAGAGCTGAAAGTTTTTTTCAAAAATTCGATAACTCTTCCCGTTCTCTTTTAATCGATAAATTTCGATAACTTTTCATCTCATTTACGTACCGTAAGAGCTAGAGACCTGAAATTCACTATGTAGAGTCCTGCTGTGAATGCAGACATTTTGCAATTTTTAGATTTTGGATGCCACGCCCCCTTCGCCCTAAATTTGCAAAAAACGCATTTCAAATACTAGAGACTTGTGCTTCGGCACATGCAAACATATGAATAACATAATCATGCCCTGAAAGTTTGAATCAAAAAGTCCTGCTAGAAAAAAAGTTATTAAACATTTAATTTCCACAATATAAGCCCCTTGCAGCCCAAGCGCATTCGCTACGTCAACTGCGCAGTTGGCAGCGCGTGTGCTTGAGCGTGCGTCTGTGTGTGTGTATGTGTTGCTTGCAATTTATGTATATGTAAACTAAGCATAGCATATTTTAAGTATCGGCACTTCGCAGGGCTCAGGGTATCTCCTAGTCGAGCCGTCTCGACTAGAGCATTCTTACTTGTTTTTACTTTTACTTTTACTTTAATTACTCATTAGTGCCTTACGTTTAGCCAACTATATAATAAATAAATAAAATAAACTCGAACTGCGTATGGTATACACGAAGATACTTTTCAAATTTCAGAACTGTAGCTTTTGTCATTTGTGAGATAAGCGCGATTTATAAGGACGGACAGACGTACTTGGTTATATCAACTCAGCTCGTCGTCTCATTTTCAATGGGATCAGGGTATAGATACATCCTTTATTCTGCTAAACATGGCCTTATTTAGTTCCAGCCTTTGTGCGGATTATGTGCTGCTGTTGTAGCTGCGCTGCGAATCGGAGGATTCGCTTTGTATTGTTTTTGCTGTTTGTTAATATAGTATATAATTGTCCATATTGTTGTTCATCTTTTAGTTGCTGCCGTTGATACTGCTTGGTAATCTTAATGGCCCTTTATGGTTTTACCTTGTTTCCCTCTTCTTTTTATACCCTGAGCCCATTGAAAATGGGAAATCAGGGTATAATGTTTTTGTGAAAATGTATGTAACAGGCAGAAGGAGACGTCGCAGACCATACAAAGTATATATATTCTTGATCAGCTCGATGAGCTGAGTTGAAATAGCCCTGTCCGTCTGTCCGTCCGTCCGTCCGTCCGTCCGTCCGTCCGTCCGTCCGTCCGTCCGTCTGTGTGAACGCAGCGATCTCGTAAACCACAGAAGCTAGAGAGCTGAAATTTGACATGTATACTCCTGAATACCATACGCTATACGAGTTTTTTTCAAAAATTCGATAACTCTTCCCGTTCTCTCTTTATCGATAAATTTCGATAACTTTTCGTCTCTTTTACGTACCGTAAGAGCTAGAGACCTGAAATTCACTATATAGATTCCTGTTGTGAATGCAGACATTTTGTAATTTTTGGTTTTTGGATGCCACGCCCCCTTCGCCCTAAATTTGCAAAAAACGCATTTCAAATACTAGAGACTTGTGCTTCGGCACATACACACATATGAATAACATAATCATGCCCTGAAAGTTTGAATCAAAAAGTCCTTCTAGAAAAAAAGTTATTAAACATTTAATTTCCCATAGCGTAGGCGTCTTGCAGCCTAACCGCAGTCGCTACGTCAACTGCGCAGTTGGCAGAGCGCGTGCTTGAGCGTGCGTCTGTGTGTATGTAAACTAAGCATAGAATATTTGAAGTATCGGCACTTCGCAGGGCTCAGGGTATCTCCTAGTCGAGCCGTCTCGACTAGAGCATTCTTACTTGTTATATTTAGGGCAGACCCAAATCCCAAATGGTCAAGCTTTTGAAGTAAAATATCATGCTGAACTGATTCAAATGCCTTACTGAAGTCAGTATATATAACATCAGTCTGCATTTTATTTAAAAAGCTTTCGTTGATTAGAGATGAAAATTCTATTAGGTTAGTTGAGGTTGATCGATTCTGAACAAAGCTATGCTGAGATGGTGAAATAATCGATTTGCAAAAAATGTGGCAAGTTCGAAGTTATTATTTTATATTATCAGTATATATAACATCAGTCTGCATTTTATTTAAAAAGCTTTCGTTGATTAGAGATGAAAATTCTAATAGGTTAGTTGAGGTTGATCGATTCTGAACAAAGCTATGCTGAGATGGTGAAATAATCGATTTGCAAAAAACGTGGCAAGTTCGAAGTTATTATTTTTTCAAATAACTTCGGGTTAACAGAAAGCTTCGCAATACCTCTATAATTGGAAATATCAGATTTTCCTCCTTTTTTAGGAATAATAAATTATTCTTTCCAAATTGAAGGGAATAATGAGGTATCAAGGGACAAGTTAAATAGTTTTAATAAAGGTGACCGCAAAAAAACCCTGCATTCTTTAATCACACAACTTGGAATACCATCTGCTCCAGGAGAGAACGAATAGCGGATACGAGAGAAGAGACGAAATGTTTGAAGCAATAAAGGTATTCGCATCCATTATAGTATTCAATGTTGAATGTGATTTGGTATCAGGTGTGGCAGAAGAGTAAGAGGATCGG